>JAREIK010003283.1:56676-79196 GCA_029783825.1 Sapria himalayana
TTTTTGTTAAATCATTCTTTAAATAAAAACTAGAATCACTAAAGGTCTAACAATTAAACACTAAACTCCTAAACCAGAAAACACCTTAAAACTTAATCATTAACAGTAATCTTGAATACTAAATAATAAATCTCAATTTTATTTGTATTCATTATAATTTTAAATATTTATTTTAAATATTTAGTAGTTTATTATTATAGAATTATAAATTACAAAATAAATTATGAGTAAAACAAATATAATTTGAATAATTTATTTTTAATAACAAAAATAAAAACTGATAAAAAAAGCAAAACATTAAAAAAAATTATTATTTAGTAATATATTTTACATTGATTTGAATAAATTTAGATTTTGCAAATACTTTTTAAATAATAAGTATTTTATTAATAATAGTTTATTAATTTATTTTTTGATCATAATTATAATATCTAGCAATATAATTATTTGTATTGAATTTAAATGAATTATAATTATGAAGATTATTATAAATAAATATTATATTTACATTTGAAAAAATTTTTAAAATTATTTTATTTTCAAAGGGTATAATCTTGAAAAATTAGAAAAAATAATAAAAATAAATTTTTTGCTATATCATTGTTTAAATAAAACTTATGAACCACTAAATGCCTAAACACTTAAACATCTAAACTCCTAAACACAAAACCCCTAAATACTTAAACCTATAAACTCGTAAACCTTAAATATAATTTATATAATTTATTAAAATATTAATTACAAAATAAATTATGAGTGATACAAATATAATTTAAATAATTTATTTATCATCAAAAAAATATATAAGCTTATTAAAAGAAGCAAAAACTAAAAAAAAAAATTTTTATTTTATAATAAATTTTACTTGGATTTTGAATAAATTTAGGGTTTGGAATTATATTTTAATTTATATCCATCATAATAATAATAACATATTAATTTATTTTTTGATAATTGATATCATATCTATCAATAAAATTGTTTATATTTAGTTTATATTATATATAATTATAATGATTATTATTACAAAATATTGTATTCACAATTTTAAAAAATTTTAAAATTGTGAAAAAATATCAAAAATAATTATTTTGTTATTTCATTGTTTAAACAAAACCAATAAACCACTAAATGCCTAAAAACATAAATTGCTAAAATATTAACCGACAAAACATCTAAATAAGTAAAATATTAAACTAGTATACATTAATAATAATTCATAAATCTCATTTTAATTTTTATTCAATATATTTTTATTTTTTTATTTTAATTATTTATCAGTTTATTTTTATTGAAATATTAATTACAAAATAAATTATTAGTGAGACAGATATAATTTAAATTAAACTAGTATTCCCTAAATAATAAAGAATAAATCTCATTTTTTTAATTATAATTTTAAATATTCATTTCAATTATTTTTTGTTTATTTTTATATAAATATTAATTAAAAAATAAATTGAGTTAGACAAATATAATTTATATAAATTATTTTTCATAAAAAAAAATATAGATAAACTTATTACAAGAAAAAAAAATTAAAAACAAAAAATTATTATATAATAATAAAATTTGCTATGCTTCTGAATCATTATAGGTTTTGTAATTATATTTTAATTGATATCTATCTTATTAATAATTGATTATTAATTTAATTTTTGATCATTATTAGAATATTTATCATAAAAATTGTTTGTATTGAATTTATATGATATTTAAATATAATGATTATTATAACTAAATATTGAATTCACTTTTGAAAAAAATTTAAAATTATTATATGTTCAAAGATTATAACCTATGAAAATGTGAAAAAATAAAAAAATATATATTTTTTGATATTTCATTGCTTAAATAAAACCAATAAACCACTAAATGCCTAAACACTTAATTCAATAACTCCTAAATCTCTAAAACCATAAATAATAAATAATAATCATTTTAAACCTATAATCCTAAATAATAAATAATAAATCTCAATATTATTTTTTTCATTATAATTTTAAATATTCATTTTAATTATTTATTTGTTTTTTTTATATAAATATTAATTAGAAAATAATTTATGAGTTAGACAAATATAATTTATATAAATTATTTTTCATCAAAAAATATAGATAAACTTATAAAAAGAATTAAAAATTAAAAACTAAAATTTATTATATAGTAATATATTTTTCTCTCCTTCTGAACCATCTTAGATTTTTTACTTATATTAGTAAACTCCTAAACCCCGTAATGCCTAAATACATAAACTATTAAACCACTATATACTACTTAATAAATTGAATTTATATTTCAATTTATTATTATTTTAAAAATTCATTTTAATTATTTATTAGTTTATTTTTATAGAAATTTTTATTACGAAATAAATTATGAATGCGACACATATAATTTAAATAATTTATTTTTAATCAAAAAATATATATAAGCTTATAAAAGAAGTAAAAATTAATAAATTAAAAAATTATTATCCAGTAATATATTTTACGTTAATTTTGAAACAATTTGGGTTTTGTAAATTTTTTTTAATTAATATTTATCATATTATTAATAGTTTATTAATTTAATTTTTGATCATTATTATAATATCTATCAATAAAATTATTTATATTGAATTTATATCATATATAATTATTTATATTTTTATAACTAAATATTATATTCACATTTCAAAAAATTTTAAATATTAATTTATTTTTAATGGTTATAACCTATGAAAATCAGAAAAATTTTAAAAAAAATTATTTTTTTTATTTTTTAAATAAAACCTATAAACTAATAAATGCCTAAAAACATAAATTGTAAACTCCTAAACGAAAAAACTCCTAAATAATCAAACTATTAAACCTGTATACCACATATAATAAATCATAGATCTCATTTTAATTTGTATTCATTATAATTTTAAATATTCATTTTAATTATTTATAAGTTTATTTTTATAGAAATATTAATTACAAAATAAATAATGAGTAAGACAAATATAATTTTAATAATTTATTTTTATTCAAAAAAAATATAAGGTTATAAAAAGAAGTACAAATTTAAAAACATAAATGTATTATTTAGTAATATATTTTTACTTTTATTTTTAATCATTATATATTGGTTTTACAATTATATTTTAATTGCTATCAATCTTATTAATAAAAGTTTTTTAATTTATTATTTGATCATTTTTATAATATATAACAATAAAATTACTTATATTCAATTTAAATGTCTTATAATTATTAAGATTATTTTATTATTTAAATAAAACTTATAAACCACTAAATGCCTAAACATTTAAATCTGTGGACTCCTAAACCCCAGAATCCCCTAAAAACATAAACCATTAAACCTATATAACCTAAATAATAAATAATAAATCTCATTTTTATTTGAATTCATTATAATTTTAAATATTCATTTTAATTATTTTTTAGTTTTTTTTATCGAAATATTAATTACAAAATAAATAATGAGTAAGTCAAATATAATTTTAATAATTTATTTTTAATCAAAAAAAAATATAAGCTTATAAAAAGAAGTAAAAATTTAAAAACAAAAATGTATTATTTAGTAATATATTTTTACTTTGATTTTGAATCATTATTTATTTGTTTTGTAATTATTTTTTAATTGCTATCAATATTATTAATAAAAGTTTATTAATTTATTATTTGATCATTTTTATAATATATAACAATAAAATTACTCATATTCAATTTAAATGTCTTATAATTATCAAGATTCTTTCATTATTTAAATAAAACTTATAAACCACTAAATGCCTAAATAATTAAATCTCTAAACTCCTAAACCCCAAAACACCCTAAATACATAAACCATTAAACCTATATAACCTAAATAATAAATAATAAATCTTATCTTTATTTGTATTCATTATAATTTTAAATATTTATTTTAATTATTTTATAATTTATTTATATAGAAATATTAATTACAAATTGAATAATGAGTGAGACATATATAATTTAAATAAATTATTTTATATAAAAAAAATAATCTTATAAAAATAAACAAAATTTCAAAAATTTAAAATTTTATTTAGTAATATAATATACTTTGATTTTGAATTATTTTGGTTTCTACAAATATATTTTAATTAATATCTATCTTATTAATAATAGTTTATTAATTTATTTTTTGATCATTATTATAATATATTTTAATACATTTTTTTATATTAAATCTACAACAAATATAAATATTAAGATTATTATAACTAAGTATTGTATTATATTGATTAAATAAAACCTATAAACACGAAAATGTGCAAACATATAAATCAATAAACTCCTTAACCCCAAAACCACAAAAAACTTAAACAATTAAATAGTTATACCCTAAATAAAAAATCATATATCTCATTTTTATTAGTATTCATTATAATTTTAAATATACATTTTAATTATTTATTAGTTTATTTTTATAGAAATTTAAATTAAAAAATAAATTATTAGTGAGACAAATATAATTTAAATATTTTATTTTTCATTAAAAAATATATAGGCTTATAAATGGATACAAAAATTTAAAAATTTAAATTTAATATTTCGTTAAATATTT
The DNA here is from genome assembly GCA_029783825.1 of Sapria himalayana. Lineage (NCBI taxonomy): Eukaryota > Viridiplantae > Streptophyta > Magnoliopsida > Malpighiales > Rafflesiaceae > Sapria > Sapria himalayana. The sequence continues at coordinate 61,258 of JAREIK010003283.1, forward strand.
AACTTTGATTTTGAATCATTTTAGGTTTTGAAAATATATTTTAAACAATATTTATCTTATTAATAATTGTTTATTACTTTTATTTGATCATTAGTATAATATATATCAATAAAATAGTTTATATTGAATTTATATGATATATAATTATTATGATTATTATAACTTCATAGTATATTCGCTTTTCAAAAAAAAATTATAAATTATTATATTTTCAAAGGTTATAACATTCAAAAATGAGAAAAAATAACAAAAAATAAATTTTTTGTTATTTTATTTTTTATATAAACCCTATAAACCACTAAATGACTAAATTCTAAAATGACTAAACTCCTAAACCCCAAAGCCCATAAATACTTAAAACATTAAATTTGTATAGTCCAAATAATAAATCATAAATCTAATTTTTATTAGTATTCATTATAATTTTTAATATTCACTTTGATTATTTATCATTTTATTTTTATAAAAAATATTAATTACAAATTAAATTATTTGTGCGACCTATTTAGTTTAAATAATTTATTTTTCATTAGAAAAATGCATATGAAAAAGGCAAATTTTTAAAAATAAATAATTATTATTTTAGAATATAGCTTATTTTGATTTTGTATGATTTTAGATTCTACAATTATATTTTAATTTATATCATTCTTATAAAGACTCGTTTATTGATTTATTTATTGATCATTATTATCAAATTTATCAATAAAATATTTTAAATTATTTTAAATAATTTTATTAATTACAATTCTTTTTATAAGCTTATATTTTTTTTTGATGAAAAATAAAATATTTAAATTATATTTGTATCACTCATAATTTATTTTGTAATTAATATTTTAATTAATTATTTAAATTATATTTATGGTTTACGAGTTTAATTGTTTAAGTATTTAGGAGCTTTTGTGTTTAGGAGTTTAGAGGTATAAGTGTTTAGGCATTTAGTGGTTTATAGGTTTTATTTAAACAATGAAAAAAAAATAAATTATCTTTGATATTTTTTCAAATTTTCAAAGATTATAACCTTTGAAAATTTAATAATTTTCAAATTTTTTTTAAAATGTGAATACAATATTTAGTAATAATAATTATTATAACAATATATAATATAAACTAAATATAAACAATTTTATTGATATATATTATATCAATTATCAAAAAATAAATTAATAAACTATTATTAATATGATAGATATAAATTAAAATTTAATTAGAAAAACTAAAATGATTCAATATCAAAGTAAATTTATTACTAAATAATACCTTTTGTTTTTTAGTTTTTTCCTCATTTAATAAGATTATATAATTTTTGATAAAAAATTAATTATTTAAATTATATTTGTATCACTCATAATTTATTTTGTAATTATTATTTCAATAAATTATTTATATTATATTTAAGGTTTACAAGTTTAGAGGTTTAAGTATATAAGGGCTTCGTGTTTAAGAGTTTAGAGATTTATGTGTCTAGGTATTTAATGGTTTATAAGTTTTATTTAAACAATGTTATAACAAAAAATTTATTTTTTGTTATTTTTTCTCATTTTTTAAGGGTATACCTTTGAAAATATAACAATTTTTAAATTTTTTATAAATGTGAATACTATATTTAGTTTTGATAATATTAATAATTATATATCATATAAATTGAATATAAACAATTATATAGATAGATAATATTTTAATAATCAAAAAATAAATTAATAAACTATTATAAATAAGATAGATATTATTTAAAATATTTTTGCAAAACCTAAATTGATTCAAAATCAAAGTATTATAAATTACTAAATAATAATGTTTTTGATTTATTGCTTCTTTTTATATGTTTATATTTTTTATTCTTAAAAGTATATTATTTAAATTATATTTGTCTTACTCATAATTAATTTTATAATAAATATTTCTATAAAAATAAAATAATAAATATTTAAATGAATATTTAAAATTATAATAAAAAGAAATAAAAATTAGATTTATTAATTATTATGTACTATATAGTGATTTAATGGTTTATGTATTTAGGTATTACGGGGTTTAAAAGTATACTGATTTAATTGTGTAGGCATTTAGTTGTTTATAGGTATTATTTAAAAAATAAAATAACAAAAAAATTATTTTATTTTATTTTTGATATTTACAAATGGTATAACCTTTGAAAATATAATAATTTTTAATTTTTTTTAAAAGCGAATTTAATATTTAGTTATAATAATCATTATATTTATATATCATATAAATTCAATATAAACAATTTTAGTGATTAATATTCTAATAATGTTTAAAAAATAAATTAATAATCTATTATTAATAAGAGAGATATCAATTAAAATATAATTACAAAACAATAAATGATTCATAAGCAAACCAAAAAATATTTCTATATAATAATTTTTTGTTTTGTATTTTTTTTTATTTTAAAAAGTTTATCTATATTTTTTTGATTAAAAATAATTTACATAAATTATATTTGTCTAACTCATAATTTATTTTTAAATAATATTTATATAAAAATAAAAAAATAAATAATTAAAATGAATATTTAAAATTATAATAAAAAAATGAGATTTATTATTTATTATTTATGGTATACCGGTATAATTTAAATTATATGTGTCTCACTAATAATTTATTTTGTAAATAATATTTCTATAAAAATAAACTGATAAATAATTAAAATAAAAATTTAAAATTATACTGAATAAAAATTAAAATGATATTTATGATTTATTATTAATGTATACCAGTTTAATGGTTTAAGTATTTAGAGGTTTTGTCTTTTAGGAGTTTAGTGATTTAGGTTTTTAGGCATTTAGTGGTTTATAGGTTTTATTTAAACAATAAAATAACAAAAAAAATTTTTAATTTTTTGTTTTTTTCATATGTTATAACCTTTCAAAATATAATAATATTTAAAATTTTTTGAAATGTGAATATAATATTTTGTTATAATAATATTAATAATTATATATCATATAAATTCAATATAAATAATTTTATCGATAGATATTATAATAATGATCAAAAATTAAATTAATAAACAATTAATAATAAGATAGATATTAATTAAAAAATATTTACAAATTAATTCAAAATTAAAGTAAAAAATATTACTGGATAATAATTTTTAATTTTTAAATTTTTACTTCTTTTATAAGCGTAAATACTTTCATTGATTAAAAAAATTAATTAAATTATATTTTCACCCTCATAATTTATTTTGTAATAACTATTTCTATAAAAATAAACTTATAAATAATTAAAATGTATATTTTTAAATTATAATAAATTGAAATGAAAATTAGATTTCTTAATAATTAATTAGTGTATAGCAGTTTAATGGTTTATGTATTTAGGCATTACGGGCCATATGAGTTTACTGATTTTACTGTGTATGCGTTTAGTCGTTTATAGGTTTTATTTAAAAATTTAAATAACAAAATATTTATTTTTATTATTTTTTGATATTTTCAAAGGTTATAACCTTTGAAAATACAATAATTTTTAATTTTTTTTCAAATTTGAATTCAATATTTAGTTATAATAATCATTATATTTATATATCATATAAATTCAATATAAACAATATTATTGATAAATATTCTAAAACTATCAAAAAATAAATTAATTATTTATTATTAATAAGATAGATATCAATTAAAATAAAATAAAAAAACCTAAAATGTTTCAAAACAAATCAAAATATATTACTATGTAATAATTTGTTGTTTTGAATTTTTTTTTCTTTTAAAATGTTTATCCATATTTTTTTTGATGAAAATTAATTTATATAAATTATATTTATCTAACTCAATTTATTTTTTAATTAATATTTATATTAAAATAAACAAATAAATAATTAAAATGAATATTTAAAATTATAATGAAAAAAATAATATTGAAATTTATTCTTTATTATTTTTGGTATACCAGTCTAATTTAAATTAGATCTATCTCACTAATAATTTATTTTGTAATTAATATTTTCTATAAAAATAAATTGATAATTAATTAAAATAAAAATTTAAAATTATATTGAATAAGAATTAAAATGAGATTAATGAATTATTATTAATGTATACCATTTTAATATTTTATGTATTTAGAGGTTTTTTAGTTTATGACTTTAGTGATTTATGTTTTTAGGCATTTAGTGGTTTATAGTTTTTATTTAAACAATGAAATAACAAAAAATTTATTTTTGATATTTTTCACATTTTCAAAGGTAACCTTTGAAAATATAATAAATTTAAAATTTTTTAAAAAATATGAATAGAATATTTAGTAAAAATAATCATGATAATTATATATAATATAAACTAAATATAAATAATTTTATTGATAGATATGATATCAATTATCAAAAAATAAATTAATATGCTATTATTAATATGATAGATATAAATTAAAATATAATTGCAAAACCTAAAATATTCAAAATCCAAGTAAAATTTATTACTAAATAATAATTTTTTTATAGTTTTTGCTTCTTTTTATAAGCTTATATTTTTTTTTGATTAAAAGTAAATTATTTAAAAAATATTTGTATCACTCATAATTTATTTTGTAATTAATATTTTAATAAATTATTTAAATTATATTTAAGGTTTACGAGTTTAAAGGTTTAAGTATTTAGGAGCTTTTGTGTTTAGAAGTTTAGAGGTTTAAGTGTTTAGGCATTTAGTGGTTTATAAGTTTTATTTAAACAATGATATAACAAAAAATTTATTTTTATTATTTTTTTAATTTTTGAAGGTTATAACCTTTGAAAGTATATAATTTTTTTTCAAATGTAAATATAATATTTAGTTATAATAATCTTAATAATTATAAGTCATTTAAATTCAATATAAATAATTACATTGCTAGATATTATAATAATTATCAAAAAAATTTTAAAATACAATAATTAATAAGATATATATTATTTAAAATATATTTGCTAAATCTAAATTTATTCAAAATTAAAGTAAAATATATTACTTAATAATAATTTTTTTAATGTTTTTCTTTTTTATAACTTTATATTTTTGTTATTATAAATAAATTATTTAAATTAATTTGTCTTACTCATAATTTATTTTGTAATTTATAATTCTATAATAATAAACTAATAAATATTTAAATTAATTATTAAAAATTATAATGAATACAAATAAAATGAGATTTATTATTTATTATTCACGATATACCAGTTTAATGGTTTAAGTATTTAGGTGTTTTTGGGTTGAGGTGTTTAGTGATTTGAGTGTTTAGACCTTTAGTGATTTATAGTTATTATCAAAAGAATTAAAAAACAATAAATTTAATATTTGGAATTTTTTTAATTGTTGAAGGTTGTAACCTTTGAAAATATAATAATTTTAATTTTTTTTAAATTTGAATATAATATTTAGTTATAATAATATTATTAATTATATATAATGTAAATTAAATATAAATAATTTTATTAATAGATATTATAATAATGATCAATAAATAAATTAATAATCTAGCATTAATAAGAATGATATAAATTAAAATATAATTGTAGAATCTAAAATGATTCAAAATCAAAATAAAATATATTACTGAATAATAATTTTTTATTTTAAAATTTTGCCTCATTTTATAAGCATATATATTTTTTTTGATGAAAATTAAATTATTTACATTATATATGTCTCACTAATAATTTATTTTTTAATTAATATTTCTATAAAAATAAATTGATAAATAATTAAATGAATCTTTAGAATTATAATGAATACTAATAAAAAGAGATTTATGATTTATTATTTAGGGTATACCTATTTAATGGTTTAAGTTTTTTGTGGTTTTAGGGTTAAGGAGTTTATTGCATTATATGTTTAGACATTTAGGTGTTTATAGGTTTTATTTAATCAATGAAATAACTAAAAATTTATGTTTTTGAATTTTCGTGATTTTCAAAGGTTATAACTTTTGAAAATAAAATAATTTTTTAATCTTTCTAAAATATGAATGCAATACTTAGTTATAATAATCTTAATAATTATATTTGATGTAAATTTAATATAAAAAATTTTATTAATATATTTTATTATAATGATGGAAAAATAAATTAATAAACTATTAATAATAAGATAGATATTAATTAAATATAGTTGCAGAACCCAAAATAATTCAAAATTAAAGTAATATTACTAAATAAGATTTTAAATTTTTTAAATTTTTTAAATTTTTTAAATTTTGTTTATTTTTATATGCTTATATATTTTTTATTAAAAAATAATATATTTAAATTATATGTCTTACTCATTATTTATTTTGTAATTAATATTTCTATAAAAATAAACTAAGTTATAATTAAAATGAGTATTTAAAATTATAATGAATACAAATAAAAATGAGATTTATTATTTATTATTTATTATTTAGGTTATATAGGTTTAATGGTTTAAGTATTTTGGGGTTTTGGGGTTTAGGAGTCTAGAGATTTAAATGTTTAGGCATTTAGTGGTTTATAAGTTTTATTTAAATAATAAAAAAAATTATTTTTTTGATTTTTTTTCATTTTTGAAGGTTATGACCTTTGAAAATATAATAATTTTTAAATTTTTTTCAAATGTAAATATAATATTTAGTTATAATAATCTTAATAATTATAAGACATTTAAATTCAATATAAGTATTTTTATTTTTAGATATTATAAAATTGATCAAATAATAAATTAATAAACTATTCTTAATAAGATTGATAGCAATTAAAATAAAATTGCAAAACCTATATATAATAATTTAAAATCAAAGTAAAATATATTACTAAATAATAATTTTATGTTTTTAAATTTGTACTTCTTTTTATAAGCTTATATTTTTTTATGATTAAAAATAAATTATTAAAATTATAGTCATCTCGCTCCTTATTTATTTTGTAATTAATATTTCTATAAAAAATAAACTAATTAATAATTAAAATGAATATTTAAAATTATTATGAATACAAATTAAAATGAGATATATGATTTATTATATGTGTTATCCCAGTTTAATGGTTTGATTATTTAGGAGTTTTGTCATTTAGGAGTTTATCAATTTATGTTTTTAGGTATTTAGTGGTTTATATGTTTTATTTATATAATAAAAATATTTTTTTTTAGATTTTTTCTGAGTTTCAAAGGTTATAACCTTTGAAAATAAAATAATTTTTAAAATCTTTTGAAATGTGAATACCATGTATAATTATATTAATCTTACTAATTATATATCATATAAATTCAATATAAATAATTTTAATGATAGATATTATAATAATGATCAAAAATTAAATTAATAAACTATTATTAATAATATAAATATTAATAAAAATATATTTACATAACACAAAATGATTCAAAATCAAATCAAAATATATTACTAAATAATAATATTTAATTTTTAAATTTTTTTATAAGCTTATATTTTTTAAAAAAATAAATTATTTAAATAATATTTGTCTCACTCGAAATTTATTTTGTTATTAATTTTTCTAAAAAATTAAACTATAAATAATTAAAATGAATATTTAAAATTATAATAAATAGAATTAAAAATGAGATTTATTATTTATTAAGTAGTATATAGATGATAAAAGGTTTATGTATTTAGGGGTTTCGTGATTTATGAGCTTACTGATTTAAGTATGAAGCATTTAATGATTCATAGGTTTTATTTAAAAAATGAAATAACAAAAAATTTATTTTTTTTATTTATTCTCATTTTTTAAGGTTATAACCTTTGAAAATATAATAATTTTTAAATTTTTTTCAAAAGTTAATTCAATATTTAGTTATAATAATCATTATATTTATATATCATATAAATTCAATATAAACTATTTTATTTATATATATTCTAATAATGATCAAAAAATAAATTAATAATCTATTATTAATAAGATAGATATCAATTATAATATAAATACAAAACCTAAAATGATTCAGAAGCAAAGCAAAATATATTACTATATATTAATTTTTTTTTTGAATTTTTTTTTTCTTTTAAAAAGTTTATCTATATTATTTTGATCAAAAATAATTTATATAAATTATATTTGTGTAACTCATAATTTATTTTGTCATTAATATTTATATAAAAATAAACTAATAAATAATTAAATTTGAATATTTAAAATTTAAATGAAAAAAAAAGAGATTTATTATTTATTATTTAGGATATACCAGTTTAATTTAAATTAGATCTGTCTCAGTAATAATTTATTTTGTAATTAATATTTTTATAAAAATAAACTGATAAATAATTAAAATAATAATTAAAATTATATTGAATAATTAAAATAATTTATTTTGTTCCTCTCTCAATTCTATAATGATTTGTAAAGCTCTAACCAAAATAATATGAGCTTTTACTTTATCTCTATTTTGTCTCATCATATTTGATGTTGAATCATTGGGCTATCAAAGGTAATTTGACTCATGTACGCTAACAGACTAAACCAAAGTTGTCCCCCTATGTGTTGAAATAGCTAGTTGTTGAGGATGCTATTTATATTGATTATTGTAATTTCTTCTAAAATATCTCTAATGCACGAACTCAAAGCAATTTTTCTAAAACATAGTTCACCTCTAAAAAAATAACCACCTTTTAGCCTATTAGAACAAACTAGCCCTAGGGCAGTTTGAGCAGGGCAAGAAGTATGGGCTCTCTTTCAATCAAGAATTAAAAAATTTATTTTATTGGCGTGTCTAAGGCTTTTTATATATCCTCATGGATATGAAAAGTATCATTTCTTTCTTTTTATATTAAATGAGTTTTGTATACAAGCTCAAAATACCCAAAAAGGTGTAAATGAATCAGTTTTAAATGTATAAAAGGTTTTAATCATTGATCAAAATATTAGTCTTGCATATTGACACTTGAGGTCACAAATCAAAGGAAAAAGCCAAAGTGATATTTCCAATCCCAAGAATTTTAGCTATAAAAAGTTATAAAGAGTAGTACTCGAGCTTTAACTATTTCTAGGGTCATGACGATTGCTCTTGAGGAATGTCCAAAGTTACAATCATTCCTAGTGCAATGACTTTGCAAAATAAAGATAAAATGCACAAGCTATGGTCATATCCAATACTGTGACCTAGTATATAGTGATTAAATATGTATTCATGATCATTCTTAGTGCCATAACAATATGTTCAACAGAGAGACACAGGTTATGGCATATTCTCTTCGATATGATTTTGTGTTCTAGAGACAAAATATACAATAATGACCATTGCTAATGCTACAATAATCTAAAGCAAGAAAGAGAGTGAATCCATAACTCCCCCCTTGAGTCATGACTTTGTGTTACATATACAAAAAGATAAATATGTGACATTCCTAAAAGTTGTGAATTTCAAATTAAATTTAACACTTAGTCATTTGATTATAAAGTGCAAAACATGTGATTTAGGATTTAGGGTTTTTGGACCAGGGTTATAGTTTATGGTTTAAGGTTTAGGATTTAAAGTTTAGGGTTTATGGTTTTTTTTGTTTTTTTTGGAAAATACCCACTTTATTTATAATTTAGGCACACAACTTACAAGAGACTCAAAAGCTGATAATTTAGGCCAGCCCACCAAATCCTATACACCTTAATGATTCTATGCATAAAATACATAAAAAAAACTTAAAGCATAATAATTCCAAGTGTACGAATACAACTAAAATCACCTGGCATTCCCTGACTTCAGAGTTGGCATTGAATCTTTATGCGCACTGTGTCCTTTCTATTTGGATTTGTGAAAGCCTTTTGGAGGAACCTGAATGATGCACCATATTAAAACTATCAAATATAAGATTATGCATGTGTGTGCATGCATCATCAAGCATTTGCCTATGTCATTGCTATGCAATGGAATACATGTAAAACTGAATACCCATAAATCCACAAGTTCATATCTACGGCACTTTGTCAATTCATTCTAACCTCTTAATTCCACATTCTTTTGCTCCAATGAAACTTAAAAGAGTATCTCTTAGGTTAGAATACTTCCTCCTCGACCTCCAAGAAGTGGCTGTATGTTGCACCGACAAAATATCAAAAAATATGCCTGCATCGGTGTGCATGTGTGATGAGGTCCATCTCATAGTCTAATTATCTACGCGTACAACCAACAAAGAATACAAGTAAAATTATAAAATGCTATAAAGATGTGTCTTCTACTCCCGGGAGTGTAGCATTGCCTAATTTGTATTTACAAAATGCATTAGTCGGCCCCACTTAGAGATACTCATGGGTCCAGATGCCCTCATTGCATGCCACATAGAGAACATACAAGATTGTGTGTGTGAGTATGTCATGATCCGTCTATGCAAGTTCATGGTGCATACAAACTACAAAATACAAATAAGACTACAAACATAAACTACAAGTTTGAATCTTTCACTTCCGTGTGGCTGGTCTGTACTCCATTGCTTACTGGCACAGCTTGGTGATGCTTCGGATATTTCTGGCTCTGCAATTAATCATGGATTACCCGCTACTCATGTTGGGCGATGGTTGGGTGGCCCTCTATGCTGCCTGATAGGGCTAGTGGGACCCACTCCTAGCTACTCCTAGGTTTACTTCCGACCACTTTGCTCTACTTGTCAGTTGTCTAAATGTAATCATCCCAGCTTACTAGCGGGGCCCTCGACAAGCTAGTGGCCCAAAATTCTGGCTACTTCCAGGACTTGATGGCCCCTCTAAATGCGACACCAAAATTGACAAGAATATGTGCACATGTGTACTGTGGTCCTTTCGCTATGTGTGTGTGGTGTAGTCGTATCAAGGTTTAAAAGTTTAGTAATTTAAGTAGTTAGGTATTTTGTGGTTTATTTGTTTTATTTAAATAATTAAATAATAAAAAAAATTATTTTAATGATTATTTTTCTCATTTTCAAAGTTATAACCATTGAAAATATTATAATTTTATTTTTTTGTCAAATGTTTATACAATATATAATTATAATAATCATAAAAATTAAATATCATGTAAATTCAATATAAATAATTTTATTGATCGATATTATAATACTGATCATAAAATAGATTAATAAACTATTATTAATAAGATAGATATTAATTAAAATATAATTGCAAAACCTAAAATGATTCAAAATCAAAGTAAAATATATTAATAAATAATAATTTTTTATTTTTAAAATTTTGATTCTTTTTATAAGCTTATAAATTTTTTGATGAAGATAAATTATTTAAATTATAGTTGTCTCATTCATAATTTTATTTTGCAATTAATATTTCCATAAAAATAAACTAATAAATAATTATAATGAATATTAAAATTATAATGAATACAAATAAAAATGAGATTTATGATTAATTATTTAGGGAATACTGGTTTAATTCTTTAAGTATTTAGGAGTTTATGAGTTTAGTGATTTAAGTGTTCATGCATTTAGTACTTTATATGTTTTATTTAAATAATGAAATAAAAAAAATTATTTTTCAAATTTTTTATCAATTTTGAAGGTTATAACCTTTATAAATATAATAATTTTTAAATTTTTTTCAGATGTGAATACAATAATTAGTTATAATAAACTTAATAATTATATATCATGTACATTAAAAATAAACAATTTTATTGATAGATATTAATAAACTAAATATAAATATAAATATAATAATGATCAAAAACCAAATTAATAAACTATTATTTATTGATAGATATTTAAATATTATTTATAAATACTTAAACCTTTAAAGATGGCTTAAATGTTTATGTATATAAGGGTTTTTTTGGTTTTGGGGTTTAAGAGTCTAATGATTTAAGCGTTTAGGCATTTAGTAGTTTATAGGTTTTATATATACAATAAAATCACAAAAAATTTATTTTTGTGATTTTATCTCATTTTCAAAGATGATAACCTTTAAAAATCTAATAATTTTTAAATTATTTTCAAATTTAAATATAATATTTACTTATAATAATCTTTATAATTATATATCATGTAAATTCAATATAAACAATTTTATTGAAAATATTCTAATAATGATCAAAAAATAAATTAATAATCTATTATTAATAAGATAGATATCAATTAAAATATAATTACAAAACTTAAAATGATTCAGAAGAATAGCAAAATATTTTACTATCTAATAATTTTTTGTTTTGAAAATTTTTTTTCTTTTAAAAAGTTTATCTATAATTTTTTGATGAAAAATAAATTATATAAATTATTTGTCTAGCTCAATTTATTTGTAATTAATATTTATATATAAATAAACAAATAAATAATTAAAATGAATATTTAAAATTATAATGAAAAAAATGAGATTTATTTTTTATTATATATTATTTAGGGATACTATTTTAATTTAAATTAGATCTGTCTCACTAATAATTTATTTTGTAATTAATATTTCTATAAAAATAAACTGATGAATAATTAAAATAAAAATTTAAAATTATACAGTATAAAATTTAAAATGAGATTTATGATTTATTATTATTATATACCAATTTAATAGTTTAAGTATTTAGAGGATTTTTCATTTAGGATTTTAGCAATTTATGTTTTTAGGCTTTTAATCATTTATACATTTTATTTAAAAAAATAAAATATCAAAAAAAATTTCTATAATTTTTTCTCATTTTCATTGTTTATAACCTTTGAAATATATTAATATTTAAAATTTTTTGAAATGTGAATACAATACTTAGTTATAATAATATTAATAATTATATATCATATAAATTCAATAAACAATATTATTGATATATATTATATTAATGATCAAAATTAAATTTATAAACTATTGATATTAAGATAAATATTAAATAAAAATTAATTACAAAACCCAAATTGATTTAAAATTATTGTAAAATATATTTCTGGATAACAATTTTTAATTTTTAAATTTTTACTTCCTTTATAAGCATATATACTTTTAAAATTATAATTTTTGCACTCATAATTTATTTTGTAATAAATATTTGTATAAAAATATACAAATAAATAATTAAAATGTATATTTAAAATTATAATAAATAGAATTAAAAATTAGATTTATTAATTATTAAGTAGTTTATAGAGGTTTAATGGTTTATGTATTTTGACATTACGGGGTTTAGGAGTTTTCTGATTTAAATATGTATGCATTTAGTGGTTATAGGTGTTATTTAAAAAATATATCAAAAAATTTATTTTTTTTATTTTTTGATATTTTCAATGGTTATAACCTTTGAAAATATAATAATTTTTAAATTTTTTCAAAAGTGAATACTAAATTTAGTTATAATAATAATTATATTTATATATCATATAAATTCAATATAAATATTTTTATTGGTAAATATTCTAATAATGATCAAATAAAAATTTAATAATCTAGTATTAATAAGATAGATATCAATTTAAATATAATTACGAAACCTAAAATGATTCAGAAATAAAGTAAAATATATTACTATATAATAAATATTTGTTTTGAATTTTTTTTCTTTTAAAAAGTTTATCTATATTTTTTTGATGAAAAATAATTTTATAAATTATATTTGACTAACTCAATTTATTATATCATTAATAATTATATAAAAATAAATGAATAAATAATTAAGATGAATATTTTAAATTATAATGAAAAAAATAATATTGAGATTTATTATTTATTATTTAGGGCATACTGGTTTAAAATGATTATCTATTTAGGCTTTTCGAGATTTATTAGTTATTAATTCAAGTATTTAGGCATTTAGTGGTTTATAGGATTTATTTAAACAATAAAATAACAAAAAAATTATTTTTGTTATTTTTTCACATTTTCAAAGGGTATAACATTTGAAAATATAATAATTTTAAAATTTTTTTAAAATGTCAATAAAATATTTAGTAATAATAATCATTATAATTATATATAATATAAACTAACTATAAATAATTTTATTGATAGATATGATACCAATTATCAAAAAATAAATTAATAAACTATTATTAATATGATAGATATTAATTAAAATATATTTACAAAACCTAAAATGATTCAAAATCAAAGTAAAATTTATTACTAAATAATAATTTTTTGTTTTTAAATTTTTACTTCTTTTTATAAGATTATATTTTTTTTATAAAAAGTAAATTATTAATATTATATTTGTCTGACTAATTATTTATTTTGTAATTAATATTTATATAAAAAATAAACTAATAAATATTTAAAATGAATATTTAAAATTATAATGAATACAAATTAAAATGTGATTTAAGATTTATTATTGTTGTATATGAAATTTATTTTTTGATAATCTGTTTGTATAACCAAATATTTTTTTCTTTTTTAATATCTTTATGTAAGTGTAGGAAAGGAAATATTAAGAGGCCGGGGATACAGCAGTAGCACAATAACAGAGGTCTCGCTGACCGTATAGCTAGCCAAAATTGGAGCAGAGCCTGACCCGTCTTATGATCCGACTCGCTCCGGTTAATGAACCGAGAAAAATTTTAATATAAAAATTTTTGTAAATTTATTTTAGGGTGGCTATTTTTAGACCCGTGGAACTATTCATCATCTCTCTCTCTTCTCTCCATGCGATTTATCATGAATATTCTCTGTGCTACATACTATAAGACATTTCTTTTGCTTTAATCTATAATGCATAAGTATTTTCTGGTTGATTTAGCTAGTCATACTGAGCGACTAACAAACCACACTATTTTCGGTATTTATATATCGTTTTTTGATTCTATCTTGGAAGGTTGCTGAATTGTGATATATATATATTGCTTTTTTTATGTTGTTTCTGTGATTCTGTATCTCAATCTCACTACCGTGGAAGCACAATTGCCAAACAATTATAGATGGTATACCGATTTAATGGATCTATTATTTAGGGGTTTTGTCATTTAGGAGTTAAGCAAATTATGTTTTTAGGCATTTAGTGGTATATAGGTTTTATTTATAAAAAAAATAAATTTTTTTTTTGATTTTTTTTAGATTTTTTTTAGATTTTTTTTAGATTTTCAAAGGTTATAACCTTTGAAAATAAAATAATTTTTAAAATCTTTTGAAATGTGAATATCATGTATAATTATATTAATCTTACTAATTATATATCATATAATTCAATATAAATAATTTTAATGATAGATATTATAATAATGATCAAAAATTAAATTAATAAACTATTATTAATAATATAAATATTAATTAAAATATATTTACATTACACAAAATGATTCAAAATAAAATAAAAATATATTACTAAATAATAATATTTAATTTTTAATTTTTTCCATCTTTGTATAAGCTTATATTTTTTTATGATTAGAAATAAATTATTTAAATAATATCATTCTCACTCGAAATTTATTTTGTAATTAATTTTTCGAAAAATTAAAATATAAATAATTAAAATGAATATTTAAAATTATAATAAATAGAAATAAAAATGAGATTTATTATTTATTAAGTAGTATACACCTGTTATAAGGTTTATGTATTTAGGGGTTACGGGTTTAATGAGCTACTGATTTAAGTAAGTAAACATTTAGTGGTCTATAGGTTTTATTTAAAAAAGAAATAACAAAAAATTTATTTTTTGTATTCTTTCTCATTTTTTAAGATTAAAAGCTTTGAAAATATAATAATTTTTAATTTTTTTCAAAAGTAAATACAATATTTATTTATAATAATCATAATAATTATATATCATATAAATTCAATATAAACAATTTTATTCATAGATATTCTAATAATTATCAAAAAATAAATTAAAAATCTATTATGAATAAGATTAATATTACTTAAATTATAATATCATAACCTAAAATGATTCAAAAGCAAAGCAAAATATATTACTTAATAATAATTATTTGTTTTTAAATTTTTATTCTTTTTATAAGCTTATCTATTTTTTGATGAAAAATAATTTTTATAAATTATATTTTTAACTCTTAATTTATTTTATAATTAATATATATATATATATTAATAAAAAACTTAACAATCAAAATGAAATTTTTAAATTATAATGAAAACAAATAAAAATGAGATTTATTAATTATTATTTAGGGTATACCGATTTTAAGGATTATATATATAGGGGTATCAAAATTTTGTAGTTTAGTGATTTAAGTGTTTAGGCATTTAGTAATTTATATGTTTCATTTAAACAAAGAAATAACAAAAAAAATATTTTTTTTAGTTTTTCTCATGTTCAAAGGTTATAATCTTTGAAAATATAAAAATTTTAAAACTTTTTTAAAAAGTGAATACAATATTTAGTTATAATAATATTTAAATTTATATATCATTTAAATTCAATATGAACATTTTTATTGAAAAATATTCTAATAATGATCAAAAAATAAATTAATAATCTATTATTAATAAGTTAGATATCAATTAAAATATAATTACAAAACCTAAAATGATTCAGAAACAAAGCAAAATATATTACTATATAATATTTTTTTTGTTTTTAATTTTTTTCTTCTTTTATTAAGTTTATCTATATTTTTTTGTTGAGAAATAATTTATGTAAATTATATTTGTATAACTTATAATTTATTTTGTAAAAAATATTTATATAAAAATAAACAAATAAATAATTAAAATGAATATTTAAAAGTATAATGAAAAAAATAAAAATGAGATTTATTGTTTTTTATTTAAGATATACATGTTTAAAAAATTTATCTATTTAGGGTTTTCGAGAAATAGAAGTTATTGATTTAAGTATTTAGGCATTTAATGGTTTAAAGGTTTTATTCAAACAATGAAATAATAAAAAATTTATTTTTGATATTTTTTAAAGGTTATAACATTTGAAAATATAATAATTTTAAATTTTTTTATAAATGTGAATACAATATTTATTAAAAATAAATATTATAACTATATATAATTTAAACTAATATAAACAATTTTATTGAAAAACTTTTATCAATTATCAAAAAATAAATTAATAAACATTTATTAATATGATAGATATAAATTAAAATATAATTAAAAAACCTAAAATGAATCAAAATAAAAGTAAAATTTATTACTAAATAATAATTTTTTTAAGTTTTTGCATCATTTTATAAGCTTATATTTTTTTTTTTGAAAAATATATTATTAAAATTATATTTGTCACTCATAATTTATTTTGTAATTAAAATTTCTCTAAATTATTTAAATTATATTTAAGGTTTACTAGTTTAAAGGTTTAGGTATTTAGGGGCTGGGGTTTAGGAGTTTAGAGATTTATGTATCTTGGCATTTAATGGTTTATAAGTTGTATTAAAATATTGATATAACAAAAAATTTTTTTTGGTTTTTTTTTATCATTTTTGAAGGTTATGACCTTTGAAAATATAATAATTTTTAAATTATTTATATATGTGGATACTATATTTAGTTATGATAATCTTAATAATTATATAACATGTTAATTCAATATAAACAATTATATTGAATTATTAATGATCAAAAATATATTTGCAAATAAAATATATCATGTTAATTCAAAAAATATTGATAGTTATTATATTAATGCTCAAAAAATAAATTAATAATCTATTATTGATAAGATAAATTTTTTTTAAATATATTTACAAAACGTAAATTTATTCAAAATCAAAGTAAAAAAATTAAAAACAAAAAATTATTATATAATAATATAATTTGCTTTGCTTCTGAATCATTATTGGTTTTGTAATTATATTTTAATTGATATCTATCTTATTAATAATAGATTATTAATTTATTTTTTGATCATTATTAGAATATTAAGCAGTAAAATTGTTTATATTGAATTTATATGAAATATAAATATAATGTTTATTATAAATATATATTGAACTCACTTTTGAAAAAAATTTAAAAATTATTATATTTTCAAAGGTTAACCTTGGAAAATATCAAAAAATAATAAAAATAGATATTTTGTTATTTTAATTTTTAAATAAAACCTATAAACCACTAAATGCATACACACTAAAATCAG
>JAREIK010003284.1:0-22941 GCA_029783825.1 Sapria himalayana
ATCTATCTATCTATCTATCTATAAAATCATTTAAAAATCTATTTATTTATCTATCTATGTATTTGACTTCTATCTGTCTATTGATTTGTCTAACTATCGATATATCTATCAATCAATCTATCTATCTATAAATTAATTTTTCTATCTATCAATCTATATATTAATCAATCTATTAATTTGTCTATCTATTTATTTATTTATTTAACTGTCTTTATATCAATCAATATATCTATCTATCTTTCGGTCTATCTCTCTGTCTATCAATCTGTTTATTAATCTGACTATCAATCTCTATATATATAATATATATAAGTCTATCTATCAATATATCAATATTTTCTATTATTGTGTCTATTTATGTGTTTATCTAACTGTCAATCTATGTATTTGCCTATCAATATATATTTTTATTATTATCTATCTATCTTTCTACCAATCTATCTGTATATTTATTTGTCTTCTATTATGTATCTATCAATATATCCATATGTCTATGTATATGTCTATTTTTTTCATATGTATCTATCTATCATCAATTTATATATCTTTTTATCTTTCTATCTTTATATATATATATCTATCAATTATCAATCTAATTATCACTCTATAAATTTGTGTATCAATCTTTCTATAAATAACCATCTATCTGTCTATTTATCTATGCATCTATCTATCTATCTATGGATCTATTAACCAATCTATTTATTATCTATCTATGTATTATGTTTTAATCTGTCAATCGAATTGTCTAACTATCAATATATCTATATGTCTATCTATTTGTATAATTATTTGTCTATGTTCTATCTAACTATTTGTCTAATTATCAATCTATCTATTTACCTATTTGTCTATCTTTTCAATCTATATGTATATCTATCTATCTCTATTTGTCTATCTATATTTCAATCTATCTATCTATATATCTGTTTATCTATTTGTCTATATATTTGTCTTTCAATCAATATATCTATCTCTCTATAGTTGTCTATCTATCAGTTTATCTTTCTGTCTATGGTTTTTTTAATCTATCTTTCTATAATTCTATTTGTATATATATTTTTATTTCTATTTATCTATCCATTTGTCTATCTATTTATCTATCTTTATGGTTATCTATATCTTACTATCTGTCTATCTATATTCTCGATATCTCTCTATCTAAATATTTGTCTATCTATCTATATGTCCATCATATGTCTATCTATCTATCTATCTATTTATCTATTGATCTATCTCTTTATATATCTATCATTCTATTTCTCAATCTGTCTATCAATCTATTTATAAATCTATCTATCAATCTATATATCCATCTATGTATCTTTCTGTCGATCTATCTGTCTCTCAATCAATCAATCAATCTATATGTATATATTTTTCTAATTATCTATCTATATATCTATCTTACTTTCTATTTGTCTGTATATCTATCTATTTATCTGTCAATCAATAGATATGTTGATTTTATCTATTAGATAGAAATAGTTAGAACAACATATCAATTGCTATGTTGTTCTATCTAACATTCTATCTATTTGTCTGTCAATCATCAATATATCTATCTATCCATCTTTCTATTTGTCTATCTATATGTAATTTTATCTGTCTATTTATCTATCTATTTGTATTTTTTGAAATATCTATGTATATATTAGTACTTCTAAACTATCAATCTATATGTAAATTTTCTATCTATTATTTGTCAATATGTCTGTCAAATAATCATTCTATTTGTCTGTTTAATAATCTTACTATCTATCTATCTATATGTATAATTATCTATCTATCTATCTATTTTCTATCTATCTATCTATCTATCTGTCAATCCATGTTTCTATCAAATTATATATCAATTTGTCTATCAATCTTTCTATCAATCTTGTCTATCAATCTTAGATCAATCTATTTATCAATATCAATCTATCAATATTCTAATTATCATTCTATCTATATATCTCTCTATCTATTTGTCTATCTAATTGTCAATCAATCTATCTATATTATTTATCAATCTGTCAATCTATTTATCTATGCCTATAATAGTTTATATATCTATTTAATTATTATCTATCTACATGTCTAACTATATATTATCTTTCTATCTATCTAATTCTTTATATATCTATCCTATCTATTTGTCGTGTCTATCTATCTATTAGTATTTATCTAAATTATCTATCATTTGTCTAACTGTTATATCTACTATCTATCTGCTCATCTATTTTTCCACCAATATTTCTATCTATCGATCTATCTTTCTCTTTCTAAATTTTTATCTCAACTATCTATCTATAGCTATTATCTGTCTTTGAGTCTGTCTAACTATTTATCTATTAATCTAGTATTATTTTGTTTATCTACTATCAATCAATCTATTTTCCTATCTATCTGTCTATCTATATATTTATTTGTATCTATCTATCTATCTATCTATCTTTATGTCAATTTATCTTTCTATCTAATTATCAATCTGGCTATCAATCTCTCTATCAATCTATCTATCAATAAATCTCTCAATATGGCCATTCCAACTGTCTATCAATCTATCAATTTATCTAATCTATCTATCTATTTGTGTATCTCATATATATCTTTCTATCTTTGTGTTTGTCTACCCGTCAATCTATCTATCTACTATCAGTCTATCTTATATATGTCAGTCTTTCTTTTATCTATTTATCTATCTATCTATAAATTTTTCTATCTATCGATCTACCAATCTTTCTTTTTGTATATCATTTTGGACTATCTATATATCTGACTATCTAATGTGTCTGTTTATAAATCTATTATCTATCTATCATTCCATCAATCTATCTCTATATCTATTTGTATATTTTTATGTTTATCTATATGTCTATTTATTAATCTATCATATGTCTATATATATTTCTATTTATCAATCTATAAGTCTGTTATCTTTCTGTATATCATTTGTTTATCTATCTATTTATCTATTTGTCTATCTATATGTCTATCGACATGTCTATGTTTATGTCAATATATCAATCAATCTATCTGACAATCTATATGGTCTATCGATTTGTCTATCTATATGTCAATCTATCAATCAATCTATCTGTAAATCTATATATCTATCTAATATATCCATCTATCTATCTATCAGTCTATCTATATCTTTATCTATCTTATCATCTATATCTATATTTTAATCTATATATCTATCAATCTATTTGTCTATTTATCTATTTATGTGTGTCTATCTTTCTATCCATATATCTATTTCTCTATCTTTCAATTAATCTATCTCTCTCTATGTTTCTATCTATGTATCTGTCTTTTTATCTGTTTAATAATCTATCAATATATCAATCTTTATATCTATCGATCTGTCTGTCTATTTATTTGTTGGCCGTTATATCTATCTATATCTCTATCCTTCTATTGTCTATCTCTCTGTGTGGCTATATATCTAGCTATTTGTCTATATATTTGTATATCCAATCAATCAATCTATTTTATTTGTCTATCTATATGTCTATCTATAGTCTAACTATCTAGCTATCTATCTTTTATCTACCTATCTTATCTATCTATCTTTTTATTGTACCTATCTGTCCTGTCTATCTATATGTCAAACAGTTTGATATATCTATTTGGTTCTATCTATATGTAAATTTATAAATCAATCAACCGATCTATCTATATATCTATCTAATAATATGGCTATATATCGGTCTATCTATCTGGCTGTCTGTCTATATATATATATATATATATATATATATAATATATATATATATATCGATTCTACTATACTATCTTTTATCTATCTAGTTTATCTATATTATCTATATATCTATTTGTCTATCTATCTATCTATTTATCTTTAAATCATATCTATTTATCTATGTATCTGTCTATGTATGTATGTATCTATCTATTTGTCAGATAGATAGACAGTTAGATAGAAATATAGTAAGATAAGTAATTATATAGATAGATAGACAAATAAATAGATAGATAGAAATATAGACAAATAGTAGACAAATAGATTAATAGACAAATCGACACAGATGATAAATAGATTAATAAAAAGATGACCAGACAGATCGAAAAAAAGAAAGATAGATAGATAGATTCTAAACATGTATACCGATAACTTGATAGATATATAGATAGATAGATAGATAGATTGATTGATTGATTGATAGACAGATAGATAGATAGATGACAGAAAGACTGATACATATATATATATATAAACATACAAAGAAACAGATAGATCGACATATTGATAGATAAAGAGAAAGAAGATAGAAAAATAAATAGACATATATGTAGATAGGAAGATAGACATGCAAATATATTGACACATAGATAAACAGATACATAGACAAAAATATAGATAGATATATAAACAGAGAGATAGATAAATAGATAGATATAAAGAAAGATAATAGATATAAAGATATATAGATAGATAGATATATAGACAGACAATTAGATATAGGGATAGATATATAGATAGATAGGTAGAGAGACAGATAGACATAAATATAGAAAGATTGATAGATATATTAATAGAGATATTGAAAGATAGATTGTTAGAAAATTGATATACAGATTGATAGATTAAAAGATAAATAGATAGAAAGATAGACAAATATATAGAAAGATAGATAAACATATAGAAAGATAGATAACATATAGATAGACAGATAGATAGATAGATAAATAGACTGATAGATAGATAGACAGATTGATAGACAAATTCATTTACAGAAAGATAAATGATAGATAGATAGTTAGAGAGATAGATAGAATGATAGATAGATAGAAAGATAGATAGACTAGAAGATAGCCAGATGGATAGATATTTATAAAGATAGATAGATATATAGATAGATTGATAGATAAAAAAATAGATATATAAGGAGATAGAGAGATTGATATATGGATAGACAAATAGATATACATATACATAAACACAAAGATAAACAGATAGATACGGAAATAGATATACATATAGATAGACAAATAGATAGACATATAGATAAATAGATAGATAAACAATTGATAGAAAATTTGATACACTGATAAATATAAAAATAAATTTACAAATAAATAGACCGACATATAGATAGATGGATATATAGAAAGATAGATAGATACATTGATAGATAGATATATTAATTGATAAATAAAAAGATATATAGATAGACAGATAGATTTACAAAAGATAGACAAATAAATAGAAAGATAGATATAAAGATAGATAGATAGATAGACATATAGATAGATAGCCAGATATATAGAAATACACATATCCGGATAGATAAATATATGAATATATAGATAGACAAATAGATAGATAGATAGATAGATAGACAAACAAATAAATAGATTGACATATAGATATATAGACAAACATATTGATCAACATATAGAAAGATAGATATATATACAAATAGATAGAGAGATAGAAAGATATATAGATATATAGATAGATAGATACATACATACATAGACAGATAGACTGATAGACAGACAGACATATTGATAGACTGATAGACATATAATTAGATTGAATTAAAGATAGACAAATAATTAAATAGATAAATAAATATATATATATAAAGACAGATAGACAGACATATAGACATATAGATAAATAGACATATAGATAGATAGACATACAGATATACACACAAATATTCAAATAGATTGAAAGATAATTAGATAGATAGATAGATAGATAGACAAACATATATATAGATAAATAGAGTGACATATAGATAGACATATAAATAGATATGTAAATAGACAAATAGATAGACAGATAGATAGACATATAGACAAATAGATACATAAATAGATAAACAAACATATACACATACAAATATACAGATAGATAGACAAATAGATAGAACGGTAGATAGATAGATAAATAGATAGATAGATTGAAAGAAAGAAAGAAAGATAGATAGATATACTATATAGATTGCTAGACAAATAGATCGACAAATATATAAATAGATTGATAGACATATAGGTAGATAGATTGATAGAGAGGATGAAAGATAGATTGATAAATAAATAGATAGATTGTTTGATAAACAGGTTGAAATACAAATTGATAGAAAGATAGAAAGATAGAAAGATATATAGAAAGAAAGATTGATTGATTGATAGAAAGATAGATAAATAGATAGATAGATAGAGTATTAGACAAATAGATAGATAGATAGATAGATCAACAAATTGATATATAGATATAATAGACAGATACATAGAATGTAAGATAGATAATATTGATAGATAGATAAATAATTAGATAGATTAATTGATTGATAGAGAGACTGGTAGTTAGACATATAGATTGATAGATGGATTGATAAATAGATAGAAATATATAGATAGACCGATAGATAGACACATATATAGACAACTAGATAGATAGATATATAGATAGATATATATATAGGCAATTACAAAGACATACATATTGATACATAGATATATAGACAAATATATTGGCAAATTGAAAGGCAAGTAGATAAATAGTTACATAAATAGATAGATTGATAGACCGACAGATAGATAGACAAAATGATAGATAGAAAGTTAGATAAATAGATAGAGAGTTAGATAGATAGATCGATATATTGACAGACAGATAAATAGATAGATAGATATATAGATAGTCAAATAATAAATAGAAAGAATGAAAAATATATAGAAAGATAGATAGATAAATAAAAATAAAGATAGATAAATAGATAGACAGATATATAGATATAAATCAAACAGATAAACATATAGATAGATAGATAAATAAATAAATATATAGACATATAGATAAAAAGACACGTATATCGATATATATATGGACAAATAAATAGTTATATAAATAGAAAAATAGATAGACAGATAGATAGACAGATGTATAGACAAATAATTAGATAGATAGATATAAAGATAGATAGACTGATAGATAGACAGATAGATAGAAAGATAAATATATAGTCATATAGATAGATAGATATATAGATAGATATATAGATAGACATATAAACAGATATATATAAAAATAGATAGTTAAACAAATAGATAGATAGATACATAGACAAATATATAGATAGATACACAAATAGATTGATTGACAAACATACATATAGTTTCATAGATAGAAAGTTAAATAGATAGACTGACATATATATAGATAGATAAACAGACAAAAAACTAGATAGATAGATATATAGATAGATAGACATATAGCAACATAGATATGGAGACATATACACAGACATATAGATAGATAGATAGACACAATAATAGATAAATTGATAGAAAATTATATAGACTGATTGTTAGATATATTGATATATAGAAAAATAGAAAGATTACTATATAGATTTATAGATATATTGATAGATAGATAGATAGACAGACATATATATATATATATATATATATATATATATATATATATATAGAAAGACAAATAGATAGATAGATAGAGACACAGATAGACAGATAGATAAATAAATAGATAAATAGGCAGATTACTAGATCCATTTATAGATAGATTTTTAGGCAGTTTGATAAATAAAATGATAGATAGATGATGATAAATTGAAAGTTAGATAGATTGACAAATAGATAAACAAATATACATGCAAATATTTAAATAGATAGAAAGATAATTATATAGTTAGATATATAGATAGAAAATAGATAGATAGATAAATAAATAGATAGATAGATAAATTGATAGACAAACAGAAAGAATTAATGAAATATAGATAGATATATAGACATATAAATAGATATATAAACAGACAAATAGATAGGCAAAAAATTGACATATAGACAGATAGTTACAAAAAGATATAGACAGAAAGATATACATACAAATATATAGATAGATAGACATATATATAGAAAGTAGATAGATAAATAAATAGATAGATATTTTAAAAGATAGATTGATAGATAAATTAAAAGATAGATTGATAGATAGATAGACAGACAGATAGACAAGATAAATAACTAGACAAATAGATAGATAAATATATAAACAAATTGATAAAGATATAGGTATATAGATTGATATATTGATTCATAAAGAGGATGAAAGATAGTTGATAGATAGATTGATAGATAGATTGAAATATGGATTGATAGATAGACAGATAGATAAATAGATAGATAGATTGCTTGTTAGAAAGATAGATAAATAGATAGATAGAAAGTGTATTTGACAAATAGATAGATTAAAATATAGATATGAAAATTGATAAACATATATAATAGATAGATTCATAGAATGTAAGATAAATAATATAGATAGACAGATAGATTAACACATAGATAGATAGAAAGACAGACATATAGATATACATATAGATTGACAAATAAATAGATAGATAGATAGACAGGTATATCGATAAACTGATAGATAGATACACAGATAGATAAATAAATATATAGACAAATAGAAAGATAGAAATATTGATACATAGATATATAGACAGATATATAGATAAATTTATGGACAAATAGATAAATAGATACATAAATTGATAAATAGATATATAGACAAGTTGATAGATAAAAAGATAGAAAGATAGATAGAATGTTAGATAAACATATCGATAGAAAGACAGACAGATAAATAATAGATAGATAGATAGTCAAAATGTTAGCAAAAAGATAGACAGATATATAGAAAGAAAGATGGATAGAAAAAAAAGAAAGAAAGAAAGAAAGAAAGAAAGAAAGAAAGATAGATAGATATACAAATAGAAAGATAGATATATAGATAGACATATAAACAAAAGATAAACATATAGATAAATATATAAATAAATAGATAGATATACATAAAGATAAAAAGACATGTAGATATTTACAAACATTAATACATATGTATAAATATTTATATTTAACATTATATGTTAATATTAACATATAAGTGGTTATATATAATGTAATACATTTATATAAATTAAAGTATAGATATTTAAATATAATGTCATACTATTATATAATTTTATAAAACTTTATATATATTGTTACATGTTTATAATTTATTCAGATATAACAAAAATATAACCCATTAACATTAAGTTAAATTTTTCTTAAGTTACAGGAGCAGAAAATATCATGCATTATATATTTTCTTCGGCTACAGAAGGATAGAACAAAATGCAAACATACTGTATTTGAAATCAATAAAACCCTAAAAATTTAAATAGTAGAAGAATAAAGATTACACTGACAATTTATAGTTTAATTAATGGAGTAGAGTTAAAATCATATAGGTTAAATAAAAATAGAAGCAAAAAGAAAGAAAATCGGAAGATAATTAAAAAAAGCTAATACTCGATTATTCTGAAAAAATGAAAATTCGATGGTGCTAATAAAATTCAGAGAGATGGAGATATGTATATAGCATTCTGAACGAGAAGAACAATGAAAAACTTACATGGATTTAGAAGAAATGATAGAATTTCTCGGTTTCTCCCTTATAGTCGCATATTGCTTCTGTTTCGAAAAATGAAAGAGGGGAAGTTTGCTAATTGTTAATTACTTAGCAAATTTTTTTTAATCAAAAAATTTAACCTTGAAACTACCAACCAAAATTTTGGTCGGTAGTTTGGTCGGTAATTAAGTAGTTATTAATATTTTGGAAAGCTACTTTACCGACCATTTTACATGGTAATATATTTTTTTTCTTTAAATGGTCGGTAATTTGTCGGTAAATTTTATTCGCTAATTCCCAACAAATGTAGAGATCAATTTCCGACCAAATATATTTGGTTGGTAAATATGGTCTGTAAATATGGTCGGTCTTTGGTAGGAAATATAGTTGAATATATTTTTTTTGAAACCCCTTTTTTGTCTCCAAATAGTCGTGATTTGGTCAGTAATTACTGACCTATTTTTTAGGTCGGTTGTTTAGTCGATAATTAAGTATTTATAAATATTTTGGAAAGTCACTTTACTGACCATTTTTCATTATAATATATTGTTGATCGTTAGATGGTCAGTAATATATCGGTAATTTTTATTCGCTAATTCCCTACTAATTTACAGACTAATTTTTGACCAAAAATATTTGGTCAATAAATATGGTCAGTCTTTGGGCGGAAATATGGTTGGAAATTGTTTTATTTTCCGAAACCCCTTTTTGGTCTCTAAAAGATCATGATTTAGTCGGTAATTACCATCCTATTTTTTTGGTTGGTAGTTTGGCCGGTATTCTTGTTATTTTTAGTAGTGGATAACTTAGGAAAACTTTGTGTTGAAAATATATATTAGAATAATACTGAGATGTGTGATCTTTTTAAAGTCTTGGTGCGATGATAAGTGACTTGATCCAAGTAAGCTAAGTCTCGTATTTGAGACTTATCAGATATAGCTGTTACAGATCTAGCTTATATTTCCTTTCGATTTACCAAAATAATATTTGTAGAGAATTTTATATAAAGTGCTAAAGGGAAGACCACAAGTGGATCTACTCCTCCTCGAAGTATTGATGATAATTTTTCAAAGCCTACTGGTTTAGATGAAATTTAATCTAGTATGTCTTATTGGACTATCAGAGGTTCCACTTACAAGCCATATTTTGACATTGACACTTTTATAAAATGAGATGCAGAAATTATAAAATTAACTTGAACACAAACTAAAATAACATAAATCAAATTTCAGTAACTCTTATATACATATTAACTCATAAAAACCCCTTATATTGGAGGCAAGTTCTTTTAAACGACCCACATGAGTTGGGTGCTCCCATCAAGAAGGAAAATAAAAGTAAAAAACCCCAAATTTTAAATAAGAACTCCAATATCAAATTTCAATATCCTTTTTATTCTTGTATGTGAAAGTTAAAAATATCAAAAGGTAACTTAATCAAATTTATTTGAACTGGAATCAAAGAATATTCACTTGTAACATAATAAACTAATAATAATTAAAACAATAATTGTGTTGGCGATAATAAGAGCATCCTATGATGTTCTCAAATAATTTTTGGGTGTTCAAGAGAAGATCCTAAAGAGCTAGAAGTGCATTATAGTAAGATTATAGGCAATGATGTTGGCTCGTGAAGGAAGGTTGGCACACATAAGGGGTTTACATGGAGAAATATCTGAATAGAATCAATTTATATGATAGGAATTAATAATGAAAGCATATGACAACGTGAAATTTTTCCAAATTGTGGGTTAAATTGTTTATGGACCTGATTACAAACATATGATACAATAGGCATGGGTGACCCAAAAAATTTGAAACTCTATGATGAGATGACAATCCTGGGTTAGAAGAAACATCAACATTATTCACAAAAGTAGAACTTGAACTTGCCACTATACATGGAACATCTTTAAGTTGTATTGACAAATCCCTATCAAGCAATTCATCATCTTTACCGTAAAAAATATTATTAGAGAAAATTGTATATTTAATGTTTGTTGTATTTAGTTTGTTTTGTTAAATTGCTTTGTATAACAAAAAATGTTTTCTATTTATATATTGTTAGTGCAGGAAATAAAATATTGAAAGGTTGGGAATGTAGCAATAGCACATTAACGGGGGTTGCTGCTCGGTCAGTGGGCTGAAAAAAATTTTGCAGCATAACTCGATCCACCCAAGTGATTCGACCCGCACCATTATTGATATCGAGAAATTGTTTAATATAAATTGATTTTTTATTTCTATTTTTTGCTACTCCCAATTTACTGCTGAACTATTCATTTTTGTTTTCTCTATCTGTATGCTTTTTTTTCTTCGCAATTACTGCATCTATAACACATTATTATGGTTATAATCTGTAAACACATAAGTATTTTTCTAGTGGATATAGCTAGTCATGTTGAATGACTAGTGAACCATATTATTGTATGTGTTTCTCAATTGTGGTTTGTGGATATATCATTTTTCTATTTTCTTCTTCTTCTGAATCTATAAAATTACAAACCTTGAAAGTCGAATTACGAACAATGTCTCATCTCAAATCATCAAGCCAACAAATTCATCATGTTGTCTAAGCAAGGAAATATTTTTTTCATGACTAGCTGACTTTTTAATAAAATCAGAAGAAATCTACTTAGTAATGATTAAAGAATTATATGATAAAAAATTTAACTTATTATCTAATTTGGATTTTCTAGCATCATTAATATCATTACAAAAACAAATGTATTTGGATTAAATTGTTCTTTTTGATTTATCATATTTAGTCTAAGATTGCCTTGACATATGAAATGAACCATCGCTAATAACAAATGTAGTTGATGGTGTACATTTATTGTATATTTTTAATATATTCATAATATAATAAGTTGAATTTCTTATTTTTTTTAGAATAAGTGTCATTATAGTCTATATAGAGGAAGGAATTAGACATGAGTGATACTTTATTATAGCATTTATAAAATATTGAAACATTGAAATAATTATATTCTAAGTTTAGCATTGATATATAAGATTTATACAATCTACACATCATACATGCATTCATTGAAATAGTAAAACAAGATGGTAGTTGTATATATATTTTATTGTTAAGATTATCAGAGAGAAATGTGTTTCTCAAGTCTAGTTGATATACATATTATTTGTGAGAAATTATAATAGAATGTAAAAATCTTATAATAACCATTTTGGAGTTGTATTTTAATATTTGAGAATTCAAAAAATTATGTCCATATGAATATATAAGAGAGAATCTATATTAATTAACTATATTAATGATATAAGTTATATTTATTCTGGTTACAGAAAGCTATTTAAAAAATTTCGTATGATTCTCTTATTTCTGAAAGAATCAAATATGATATCTTTGTCTAATATATTTAGATTGAGATTATCAAGTCTTTTAATCTTTTGGAAGACTCATACCTTTTGTTTTGGGACTATTAGATGATATCCTAGTATGTATTTAAAATATTGTATCTCATGATTAAAATTCTAGCACTATTTTTTTTTGTTTAAATGTTGAGATTATCTATTCTTAATAATGTTAAATATATAATAGCGATTATGATGAATATTACATAAAAACATAAATAATATTGAATTTGTGAGTTTTTTAAATAAAAATTCTCTACATAAAAAATAATTATTTAAATTTTGGCGAGCCAAAATCTCTTTTCTGAAATAATAAAATGATGTTGTAAAAACCTTCTTGATATTGATGGAAATACCAATAGCAAAAACACTTATTGACACTTGCAGAATTGGTTCCTCACCCAAACACTTTGCACAACTTTTACTTTGCCTTTATTCATGTTGTGACATCATGTAAGATTGATGTCATAACTCATAGGAACCCATTAGGGCTTTGCGTGCATTGGGGAGAGAGAACGAAAGAAAAGAGAGTGGATAAAAAAATAAAAAAAAAAAGATAATATTATTCTAGTAAAGAACTCATTTTATTTGAATTTGATTTCTCATACTTCATTCACCATTAATGTTGCAACATACAGGCGTGTTTTTCTATTCCTGCATTCCTCATATAACTTGTATATGTTGCTTGCTACTTTAAATGTAAATTACATAATTTGAATTACTCTACCCATTATTTTGTTTTTATTTTTTGTGTGGCTCCTTTGTTCTGGTTCACCCTTTATTAATAGGTGGTTAGCTAGTAATATCTCATTATCAAATTGCTGATCCTTATTTTAGACGTGTCGTGCCCCCTCTTCTCATTCAAAGTGATGCTGCATTTTTTGATGGTAAGCCGAATATATGTGATTTCATTTAACTAGTATAAGCATATTTTTTAAAGTAGTAGTTAGTACTGAAGATGGCCCCCTATTTTTTTTTTTAATTTCACAGCTTAAAATGAATAATAATTGTAAAATGTTGATTATTTTTATCCCATTACAAATTTGATGTGTAAACTATTATAGAATGTTCATAAAATAAATAATTATTTTTTTAAGAATTATTTTTGTTCCCATTAATTGTTTTTTATTAAAGATTTACTTTTTGATAATTTGTCTGACTTCCATGGTCATTATATAATCATGGATTATTGAACAATCATGGGAGAGAAAAAGGCTGATTCAACTCCATCACAATCAGAACCTTTGATACTACTGTCATCCTTCTTGAATAAAAGCCAAAGAACATAGACACTATGTATATGGAGGAAGTAAACAAAAATAATGGGTAAGAATGTTCCAACTATTTGATTAATTGCTTTTTATCCTTTTGAAAAATGATTGTCTGCCACATCATTTCAGAAATGCCTAGATGGTCCTTGCGCCATGGCACACAAAGTGCCAATGCCAGTGATGATGTGTGATGCACATGTGCTGGCATGTGGCTTAGTGCTAGTGGGTGCATGGTCCAGTTGGCAGTGATGCCATGAGATGTAGTGCCATTGATGCATAACTGTGGTGCATAACTGTGTGGAACTGCACAGTGTGTGCGTGGTGTAGTGAACATGGATGTGTGGTTGATGTACTGGATGTGTAGCATGTGTAAGTTTTATGCAACCATGGTGTAGTGTGTGCAACATATGGGTTGTGTTCATTGTGCTCTTTTTTTATATGTATCAAAGAAAGTGATTTTCCATGTAGAATCAAGTGAGTAAAAACTATATAGTTGTTATGAAAGTGACCACTACTTTAGTGGTTCCATCACTATTAGACTACTATAGTAAATGTTTAAAGTTAATTGTGTAATGAAAAATAATATATTTAATTTATTTATATCTAGCACAATTTTTTTATTTTCTATTTTATCATAGGAACTCATTAGGAACATATGATAGCTGCTTCTCAACCAGTTGAGGGTTCTATGAATCTTTAGATAACTTTTTTGAAGGAAGAAATGTAGGAAATAAATAAAGTGAATGATGAGATGAAATAAACCAAGAAAGTAATGAAATAGTAGAAGACTTATAAGGAGTCAGTATTAACATCCTTAAGAGACTGATAGCACATCGAGTTCCATTAGAGTACTCACGCAGAAGAGCCTAGCACAAATGTACCATCTAATGATGAAGATGATCGATTAATTTTAAAAGATTTTATATCTATATTATGTTTTTTTAACCATGTAACTTTTATATCATAATTATTTCTAAACTATTTTTGGTTTTTCTATATAATAAAAAAAAGGTTTATAGTATATGTTTTTATTAAATTTAAAATAAAATTTTGAAAAAATTTAATCAATTTTTTTGTTAAAATAAATTATGAAAATAATTTTGGAAAGAAAATAGCTAGGGAATTTTCCCTCACTAAGTTAGCTAGGGAAATTTGAGTATATATTAAGTTGAAAAATATTAATTACTTCTCTTAATTATGATCAAAATTAGGAAGGAAAGAATATAATTAGGAAGGTAATAATATAATTAGCTAGGGAATTTTTTTCGTTGAAAGATTTGCTAGAAACTTTTTTCTCCTTAATATTTTGTGACGAGCATTTTAGTTTGAGATTATTTATAATGATAATCTGTCGTTATTCTATTTTAGAGGTGGAAAATGCCCAAATAGCTAGCGAAATTTCCCTAGCTATTTGTTCTTTTTTTGTAGTGAGATTGATGGATAGATTAATATATATATTGATAGATAGATTTGATAGATAGATAGAAAGATAACTTAATAAAAAGATTTATAGATAGAGATATAGATAGATAAATAGACATATAGATAGATAGAATGAAAGATAGACAAATAAATAGATAAATAGATAGATAGTTAGTTAGTTAGTTAGATAGAAAGATATATAGATATTTTGATAGACAAATTGATAGAGAGATAGTTATAGAGATAAATAGATAGACAAATATATATAAAGATAGATAGTAAGAAAGAAAGATAGATAGATAGATTAATAGATAGATAGATAAAATAGATAAGCAGATAAATAGATAGATAGCTAGACTAATACACACCCACACACACACACACACAAACATTAATAGATAGATAGATAGATAGATTGACTAATTTATAGATAGATTTATAAACATATTGATTGACAAATTAAAAGATTAACTGATATTTAGATTGATAGACAGATTGATACATAGATTGATTCATAGATAAATAGATTGATAGCTAGATAGACCCATAGATATACAAATAGATAGAAAGACAAATAGATAGATACATAGATGGATAGATAGATTGATAAATAGATAGATAGGCAAATAGATAGATAGACATACATATAGACATATAGATAGACAGATAGAAAAATAGATAGATAAAAAGATAGATAAACTAAAAGAAAGATGGATGGATATATAAAAAAGACAGATAAACAGATAGACAGACAGACAGATAGACATATATATAGATAATCAAAATGATAGATATATTGAAATATAGATTGATAGAAAGACATATAGATAGATAGATAGACATATAGATAAATTGCCAGATAGGTAGGTAGATATGTAGATAGATAGATATTAAGATAGATTAACAAATAGGTATAAAAGATAAATAGACAGATAGATAGAAAGAAAGAAAGATAGATATTTAGAAAAAAAGTTAGACAAATAGATAGACATAAAATAGACAAATAAATAGACAAATAGATATATCGATAGATAGATAGATATAAATATATAAAGACAAATCAATAGACATATAGATATATAGATAAAAAGATAGACAAATAGTTTGTTAAAGAGATGGATAGATAAATATATATATAGATAGATAAATAGATAGATAGATAGATAAATAGAGAGATAGACAGATAGATGGACATATAGATAGATAGATAGATTAATAGATAGATAGATAAATTGACTATAAGATTGACTGATTGATAAGATAGATAGATAGATGAACATACATATAGATCAAAAGAAAGATAGATAGATATATTGATAGACAGATAGATAGAAATATAGATAAATAATTAGATAGATAGACTAATAGATAGATAGACTGATAGACTAACAAATAGATAGATAGATATATAGATAGAGAGACAAATTGATGGACATGTATATAGATAAATAATTAGACATATAAATCAACAAATAGATAGATAGATTGATAGATAGACATATAGATAAATAGATATATAGATAGATAGACAGATATAAAGATAAAAAGACAGACAAATAGATAGATCGATATATAGATACAAAGATAAATCTATAGATAGCTTGATAAATAGATAGATTGACAGAAAGATAGATAGACATATAAATTGAAAAATAGATAGACATATAGATTGATTGATATATAGATAAATAAATAGATAGATAGACAAATAGATAGACAAATAGATAGATAAATAGATAGATAGATATATAGACTTATACATAGATATATATATATAGACAAATAAATAGATTGATAGATAGATAGATATATAACAAATAAATAGATAGAGAGAAAGATAATAAAATAGACACGGAGAGACAAATAGATGGATTGATAGAGAGATAGATAGATAGAGAGATAGATAGTCTAATAGAAATGCAAACAGATTGACATACAGATAGATAGATAATTAGACATATAGAAAGAAAGAAAGATTGATTGATGATAGACTGGCCGATAAATAGATAGATTGATAAATAAACACATATAGAGACCGACAAAAAGACAAACATATAGAGAGACAGATAGATAGAAAAATACATAGACACACATATAAACTTACAGATATATTAATAGGTTAATAAACATATAGACAAACATATAGAAAGATAGATAGACAGATAGACAAATAGATTGATAGATAGACAAATAGATAGACAGATAGATTGATAGACAGATAGATAGACATAAATAGATAGAAAATATATAAATAAGTAGATAAATAGATTTACAGATAGATAGATTGTTAGACAAATTGATAGATTGATTGAAATATCGATTGATAAAAAGATTGATAGAAAGATTAATAGACATATTAAAAGAAAGATAGATAAATAGATAGATAGAGAGATAGATTGACAGATAGATTAACACCAAGATTGACAAATTGATAGAATGATTTATATACAGATTGGTAGATTGATTAAAAGATAGATTGATAGACAGATTGATAAATAAATAGATAGTCAAATAATTATATAGATAGATAGACATATAGATTCACATATATTTAGGTAGCTGGATAAATAGATAGTTAGAAAGATAAATAATTTATATAGATAGATCATTAATTAGATAGATAAAAAGATAGATAGATTGAGAGAAGATAGAAAGATAGAAAGATTTAAAAAATGAAAGAAAGAAAGAAAGATAGATAGATAGATAGACGGATTGATAGAAAGATAGATAAATAGACTTATAGATAGATTGATAGATATATATATATATATATAGTTAGTTAGTTAGTTATGTCTTAAGATTCATAATGATAAACATATTGATATTAGATTGATAGATAAATTGATATTTAGATTGATAAATAGATTGTTATACAAAATTAAAAATAGATGGATAGAAAAATAGATTGATAGGCAGATAGTAAGATTTATAAACAAATTGATAGACATATTGATAATTATATTAATAGATAGATTGTTATATATATTGATAGACAAATTTATAGACAAATTTAAAAATAGATTCATAGATAGAAAGATAGATAGATTAACATATAGATAGACATATATATAAATATATATATGGACAGGTAGGTAGATAGTCAAATAGATAAATAGATAGATAAATAGATAGACAGATATATTAAAAAATAAATAGGTAGATAGAAAGATAGATATACAGATAGAAAGACAGATTTATAAATAAATAGATAGATAGAAAAATAGATAGATACATAGATAGATTGATAGATGATAGAAAGATTGATAGATAGAGATATAGATAAATTGATTGATTGATTGATTGACATTTAGATAGACAAATAGATTGATAGTTAGATAGATAGAAAGATATATAGAAAGAAAGAAAGATAGATATATAGACACAAATATTATACAAATAAAATATAGATAGAAAGATATATACCAGAATATATATAAATAGCAATAAATAGATAGATAGATAGATAGTTAGTTAGTTAGTTAGTTAGACAGATAGACTAATTGATAGATCAACATTTAGATTGGCAGATATATAGAAAGGTAGATGGATAAATAGATAGATATATAGATAGATAGACAAAGAGATAGCTAGACATAGATAGAAAGAAAGATAGATAGATAGATAGATAGATAGATAGATAATTAGATAGACGGAGAGATAGATAGATAGATAGATAGATATTCGGGTATATTGAGAAATAGATAGATAGGTAGATAGGTATATTGATATATAGATAGATAGACACAAAGAAAGGCATATAGATAGATATATAGATAGATAAACAGATAAATAAACACATATATACACAAATAAATATAGAGATAGACGACCAATAGGTAGATAGATATATAGATAGATGTATAGATAGAATGATATAAATATAAATAGACATATAGATATATAGATAGATGGATAAACAAATAGATAGAAAGTAAGATAGATAGATATATAGATAGATAGATATACATATGCATAAAAAGATAGATAGACAAATAGATATATAGATAGATAGATACATTAAAAGATAGATTGATATAAATTTATAGATAGATTAATTGATAGATTCATAGATAGACACACATATAGATATATAGATAGACAAACAGATAGATAGATAGATATATAGATAGACAGAGAGACAGATAGATAGATAGATAGATAGGTAGGTAGATAGACAGATAGATTGACTAATAAATTGATAGATAGATATATATATATAAATAGATAGATAGATTAACAAATAAATAGACAAATAGATAGTAAAATAGATTGGCATATAGATAGAAAGATAGATAATCAAATAGATTGCCAGATAGATAGACACTAGATATATAGACAAATAAACACACATATAGACAAACAGATAGTCAGTCAGTCAGTCAGTCATTCAGGCAGATAGACAATCCGGCAGGCAGATATATAGAGAAATAGATATACATATAGATAAACCAATAGATAGAAAGATAGATCGAAAGATAGATAGACAGATAAAAAGATAGAAAGATAGAAAGATAGATAGATTGATTGATTGACAAAAAGATAGATTAATTTAAAAATAGATAATTAGATAGATAAAATGATAGATATATATTTAGATAGATGGATAGACAGAAAGAGAAATAGATATTTAGACAGACAGACAGATTGATAGATCGATATATAGATAGATAGAAAAATATATATAACATAGATAGATACACAGATAGATAGACAAATAAATAGATATATAGATAGATATACAAATAGATATATAGATAGATAGACATATAAATAGATAGAAAGATATATAGAATGATTTATCGATAGATAGATAAATAGAAAAATAGATTGACGTATATATAGACAAACACATAGATGGAAAGATAGAGAAATAGATAGATAGATAACTAGACAAATAGATACACTTTGAAAGTTATATATGGAGACAGATGGATAGATAGAAATAGATAAACAAATAGGTATACATATAGATATACAGATTGATTAATAAATAGATAGATAGACAGATAGACTGACATATAGATATATAAACACTTAGAAAGATAGATAAATAGATTGATAGAAAAAAGATAGATAGATAATTAGATAGATAGATAGACAAAAAGATAGACAAAAAGATAGATTGTTAGATAAATACATAGATCGATAAATAGATAGATACATAGTCATATAAATAGACAGATAGATCATTAGATTGACAGGTAGATCAACATATAGATAGATAGAATGATATATAGAAAGATAGATAGATATATAGATAGATAAACAGATATATAGATAAATAGATAGATAGGAAGTTAGATGATAGATAAATTGAAATATAGATAGCAGATAGATAATTGATAGATATATAGATAGATAGACAGATAGATATACTAATAAATTGATAGATAGATAGATAGATATATAAATAGATAGATAGATAAACAAATAAAAGACATATAGATAGTAAAATAGATAGACATATAGATAGAAAGATAGATAATCAAATAGTTTTCCAGATAGATAGACACTAGATATATAGACAAATAAACACACATATAGACAAACAGATAGTTAGTTAGTCATTCATTCAGGGAGATAGACAATCCATCAGGTAGATAGATAGAAAAATAGATATACATATAGATAAACCAATAGATAGACAGATAGATCGAAAGATAGATAGACAGATAAAAAGATAGAAAGATAGATAGATAGATAGATAGATAGATAGATAGACAAAAAGATAGATTGATATATAGATAGATAATTAGGTAGATAAAATGATAGATATATATTTACATAGATGGATAGACAGAAAGAGAAATAGTTATTTAGACAGACAGATTGATAGATCGATATATAGATAGTAGATAAATATATATAACATAGATAGATACACAGATAGATAGACAAATTAATAGATATATAGATAGATATTTAAATAGATATATAGATAGATAGACATATAAATAGATAGATAGATAGAAAGATAGATAGAAAGATGTATCGATAGATAGATAGATAAATAGAAAAATATATTGACGTATATATAGACATACACATAGATGGAAAGATAGAGAAATAGATAGATAGATAGATAATTAGACAAATAGATACACTTTGAAAGTTATATATAGAGACAGATGGATAGATAGAAATATAGATAGACAAATAGGTATACATATAGATACATAGATTGATTAATAAATAGATAGATAGATAGATAGATAGACAGATAGACTGACATATAGATATATAAACACTTAGAAAGATAGATAAATAGATTGATATAAAAAAGATAGATAGATAATTAGATAG
This sequence comes from Sapria himalayana, assembly GCA_029783825.1. Taxonomy (NCBI): domain Eukaryota; kingdom Viridiplantae; phylum Streptophyta; class Magnoliopsida; order Malpighiales; family Rafflesiaceae; genus Sapria; species Sapria himalayana. The sequence goes on from JAREIK010003284.1 coordinate 21,828, forward strand.
ATAGATAGACAGAAAGATAGACAAAAAGATAGTTTGTTAGATAAATACATAGATAGATAAATAGATAGATACATAGTCATATAAATAGACAGATAGATCATTAGATTGACAGGTAGATCGACAGATAGATAGACAGATTGATATATAGAAAGATAGATAGATATATAGATAGATAGACAGATATATAGATAAATAGATAGATAGGAAGTTAGATGATAGATAGATTGAAATATAGATAGCAGATAGATAATTGATAGATATATAGATAGATAGACAGATAGATAGACTAATAAATTGATAGATAGATAGATACATATATAAATAGATAGATAGATAAACAAATAAAAGACATATAGATAGTAAAATAGATAGACATATAGATAGAAAGATAGATAATCAAATAGTTTTCCAGATAGATAGACACTAGATATATAGACAAATAAACACACATATAGACAAACAGATAGTTAGTTAGTCATTCATTCAGGGAGATAGACAATCCATCAGGTAGATAGATAGAAAAATAGATATACATATAGATAAACCAATAGATAGACAGATAGATCGAAAGATAGATAGACAGATAAAAAGATAGAAAGATAGATAGATAGATAGATAGATAGATAGACAAAAAGATAGATTGATATATAGATAGATAATTAGGTAGATAAAATGATAGATATATATTTACATAGATGGATAGACAGAAAGAGAAATAGTTATTTAGACAGACAGATTGATAGATCGATATATAGATAGATAGATAAATATATATAACATAGATAGATACACAGATAGATAGACAAATTAATAGATATATAGATAGATATTTAAATAGATATATAGATAGATATTTAAATAGATATATAGATAGATAGACATATAAATAGATAGATAGATAGAAAGATAGATAGAAAGATGTATCGATAGATAGATAAATATAAAAATATATTGACGTATATATAGACATACACATAGATGGAAAGATAGAGAAATAGATAGATAGATAGATAACTAGACAAATAGATACACTTTGAAAGTTATATATAGAGACAGATGGATGGATAGAAATATAGATAGACAAATAGGTATACATATAGATATACAGATTGAT
>JAREIK010003284.1:28284-52384 GCA_029783825.1 Sapria himalayana
CAATCTGTTATCTATCTGTCGATCTACCTGTCAATCTAATGATCTATGTCTATTTATAGACTATGTATCTATCTATTTATCTATCTATGTATTTATCTAACAAACTATCTTTTGTCTATCTTTCTGTTATCTATCTATCTAATATCTATCTATCTTTTTTTTATATCAATCTATTTATCTATCTTTCTAAGTGTTTATATATCTATATGTCAGTCTATCTGTCTATCTATCATCTATCTATCTATTTATTAATCAATCTATGTATTATATGTATACCTATTTGTCTATCTATATTCTATCTATCCATCGTCTCTATATATAACTTTCAAAGTGTATCTATTTGTCTAATTCTATCTATCTATCTATTTCTCTATCTTCCATCTATGTGTATGTCTATATATACGTCAATATTTTTCTATTTATCTATCTATCTATATATCGATACATCTTTCTATCTATCTTTCTATCTATCTATCTATTTATATGTCTATCTCTCTATATCTATTTAAATATCTATCTATATATCTATTAATTTGTCTATCTATCTGTGTATTATCTATGTTATATATATTATCTATCTATCTATATATCGATCTATCAATCTGTCTGTCTAAATAACTATTCTCTTTCTGTCTATCCATCTATGTAAATATATATCTATCATTTTATCTACCTAATATTATCTATATAGCAATCTCTTTTTGTCTATCTATCTATCTATCTACTTTCATCTTTTATCTGTCTATCTATCTTTCGATCTATCTGTCTATCTATTGGTTTATCTATATGTATATATATTTTTCTATCTATCTACCTGATGGATTGTCTATCTCCCTGAATGAATGAACTAACTAACTATATGTTTGTCTATATGTGTGTTATTTTGTCTCTATATCTAGTGTCTATCTATCTGGAAAACTATTTGATTAGCTATCGTTCTATCTATATGTCTATCTATTTTACTATCTATATGTCTTTATTTGTTTATCTATCTATCTATTTATATATCTATCTATCTATCTATCAATTTATTAGTCTATCTATCTGTCTATCTATCTATATATCTATCAATTATCTATCTGCTATCTATATTTCAATCTATCTATCATCTAACTTCCTATCTATCTATTTATCTATATATCTGTTTATCTATCTATAATCTATCTATCTTTCTATATATCATTCTATCTATCTATATGTTGATCTACCTGTCAATCTAATGATCTATCTGTCTATTTATATGACTATGTATCTATCTATTTATCGATCTATGTATTTATCTAACAATCTATCTTTTTGTCTATCTTTTTGTCTATCTATCTATCTAATATCTATCTATCTTTTTCTATCAATTATTTATCTATCTTTCTAAGTGTTTATATATATATGTCAGTCTATGTCTATCTATCTATTATTAATCAATCTGTATATCTATATGTATACCTATTTGTTTATCTATTTCTATCTATCCATCTGTCTCCATATATAACTTTCAAAGTGTATCTATTTGTCTAGTTATCTATCTATCTATTTCTCTATCTTTCCATCTATGTGTTTGTCTATATATACGTCAATCTATTTTCTATTTATCTATCTATCGATAAATCATTCTATATATCTTTCTATCTATTTATATGTCTATCTATCTATATATCTATTGTATATCTATCTATATATCTATTTATTTGTCTATCTATCTGTGTATCTATCTATGTTATATATATTTTTCTATCTATCTATATATCGATCTATCAATCTGTCTGCCTGTCTAAATATCTATTTCTCTTTCTGTCTATCCATCTATCTAAATATATATCTATCATTTTATCTATCTAATTATCTATTTTTAAATTAATCTATCTTTTTGTCAATCAATCAATCTATCTATCTTTCTATCTTTCTATCTTTTTATCTGTCTATCTATCTTTCGATCTATCTTTCTATCTATTGGTTTATCTATATGTATATCTATTTCTTTATATATCTGCCTGCCGGATTGTCTATCTGCCTGAATGACTGACTGACTGACTATCTGTTTGTCTATATGTGTGTTTATTTGTCTATATATCTAGTGTCTATCTATCTGGCAATCTATTTGATTATCTATCTTTCTATCTATATGCCAATCTATTTTACTATCTATTTGTCTATTTATTTGTTAATCTATCTATCTATTTATATATATATATCTATCTATCAATTTATTAGTCAATCTATCTGTCTATCTACCTACCTATCTATCTATCTATCTATCTATCTGTCTCTCTGTCTATCTATATATCTATCTATCTATCTGTTTGTCTATCTATATATCTATATGTGTGTCTATCTATGAATCTATCAATTAATCTATCTATAAATTTATATCAATCTATCTTTTAATGTATCTATCTATCTATATATCTATTTGTCTATCTATCTTTTTATGCATATGTATATCTATCTATCTATATATCTATCTATCTTTCTTTCTTTCTATCTATGTCTAGCTATCTCTTTGTCTATCTATCTATATATCTATCTATTTATCCATCTACCTTTCTATATATCTGCCAATCTAAATGTTGATCTATCAATTAGTCTATCTGTCTAACTAACTAACTAACTATCTATCTATCTATTTATTGCTATTTATATATATTCTGGTATATATCTTTCTATCTATATTTTATTTGTATAATATTTGTGTCTATATATCTATCTTTCTTTCTTTCTATATATCTTTCTATCTATCTAACTATCAATCTATTTGTCTATCTAAATGTCAATCAATCAATCAATCAATTTATCTTTATCTCTATCTATCAATCTTTCTATCATCTATCAATCTATCTATGTATCTATCTATTTTTCTATCTATCTATTTATTTATAAATCTGTCTTTCTATCTGTATATCTATCTTTCTATCTACCTATTTATTTTTTAATATATCTGTCTATCTATTTATCTATCTATTTATCTATTTGACTATCTATCTACCTGTCCATATATATATTTATATATATGTCTATCTATATGTTAATCTATCTATCTTTCTATCTATGAATCTATTTTTAAATTTGTCTATAAATTTGTCTATCAATATATATAACAATCTATCTATTAATATAATTATCAATATGTCTATCAATTTGTTTATAAATCTTACTATCTGCCTATCAATCTATTTTTCTATCCATCTATTTTTAATTTTGTATAACAATCTATTTATCAATCTAAATATCAATTTATCTATCAATCTAATATCAATATGTTTATCATTATGAATCTTAAGACCTAACTAACTAACTAACTATATATATATATATATATATATATATATATATCTATCAATCTATCTATAAGTCTATTTATCTATCTTTCTATCAATCCGTCTATCTATCTATCTATCTATCTTTCTTTCTTTCATTTTTTAAATCTTTCTATCTTTCTATCTTCTCTCAATCTATCTATCTTTTTATCTATCTAATTAATGATCTATCTATATAAATTATTTATCTCTCTAACTATCTATTTATCCAGCTACCTAAATATATGTGAATCTATATGTCTATCTATCTATATAATTATTTGACTATCTATTTATTTATCAATCTGTCTATCAATCTATCTTTTAATCAATCTACCAATCTGTATATAAATCATTATATCAATTTGTCAATCTTGGTGTTAATCTATCTGTCAATCTATCTCTCTATCTATCTATTTATCTATCTTTCTTTTAATATGTCTATTAATCTTTCTATCAATTTTTTTATCAATCTATATTTCAATCAATCTATCAATTTGTCTAACAATCTATCTATCTGTAAATCTATTTATCTATTTATTTATATATTTTCTATCTATTTATGTCTATCTATCTGTCTATCAATCTATATGTCTATCTATTTGTCTATCTATCAATCTATTTGTCTATCTGTCTATCTATCTTTCTATATGTTTGTCTATATGTTTATTAACCTATTAATATATCTGTAAGTTTATATGTGTGTCTATGTATTTTTCTATCTATCTGTCTCTCTATATGTTTGTCTTTTTGTCGGTCTCTATATGTGTTTATTTATCAATCTATCTATTTATCGGCCAGTCTATCATCAATCAATCTTTCTTTCTTTCTATATGTCTAATTATCTATCTATCTGTATGTCAATCTGTTTGCATTTCTATTAGACTATCTATCTCTCTATCTATCTATCTCTCTATCAATCCATCTATTTGTCTCTCCGTGTCTATTTTATTATCTTTCTCTCTATCTATTTATTTGTTATATATCTATCTATCTATCAATCTATTTATTTGTCTATATATCTATCTATGTATAAGTCTATATATCTATCTATCTATTTATCTATCTATTTGTCTATCTATTTGTCTATCTATCTATTTATTTATCTATATATCAATCAATCTATATGTCTATCTATTTTTCAATTTATATGTCTATCTATCTTTCTGTCAATCTATCTATTTATCAAGCTATCTATAGATTTATCTTTGTATCTATATATCGATCTATCTATTTGTCTGTCTTTTTATCTTTATATCTGTCTATCTATCTATATATCTATTTATCTATATGTCTATCTATCAATCTATCTATCTATTTGTTGATTTATATGTCTAATTATTTATCTATATACATGTCCATCAATTTGTCTCTCTATCTATATATCTATCTATCTATTTGTTAGTCTATCAGTCTATCTATCTATTAGTCTATCTATCTAATTATTTATCTATATTTCTATCTATCTGTCTATCAATATATCTATCTATCTTTCTTTTGATCTATATGTATGTTCATCTATCTATCTATCTTATCAATCAGTCAATCTTACAGTCAATTTATCTATCTATCTATTAATCTATCTATCTATCTATATGTCCATCTATCTGTCTATCTCTCTATTTATCTATCTATCTATCTATTTATCTATCTATATATATATATATTTATCTATCCATCTCTTTAACAAACTATTTGTCTATCTTTTTATCTATATATCTATATGTCTATTGATTTGTCTTTATATATTTATATCTATCTATCTATCGATATATCTATTTGTCTATTTATTTGTCTATTTTATGTCTATCTATTTGTCTAACTTTTTTTCTAAATATCTATCTTTCTTTCTTTCTATCTATCTGTCTATTTATCTTTTATACCTATTTGTTAATCTATCTTAATATCTATCTATCTACATATCTACCTGCCTATCTGGCAATTTATCTATATGTCTATCTATCTATCTATGTCTTTCTATCAATCTATATTTCAATATATCTATCATTTTGATTATCTATATATATGTCTATCTGTCTGTCTGTCTATCTGTTTATCTGTCTTTTTTATATATCCATCCATCTTTCTTTTAGTTTATCTATCTTTTTATCTATCTATTTTTCTATCTGTCTATCTATATGTCTATATGTATGTCTATCTATCTATTTGCCTATCTATCTATTTATCAATCTATCTATCCATCTATGTATCTATCTATTTGTCTTTCTATCTATTTGTATATCTATGGGTCTATCTAGCTATCAATCTATTTATCTATGAATCAATCTATGTATCAATCTGTCTATCAATCTAAATATTAGTTAATCTTTTAATTTGTCTATCAATATGTTTATAAATCTATCTATAAATTAGCCAATCTATCTATCTATCTATCTATTAATGTTTGTGTGTGTGTGTGTGGGTGTGTATTAGTCTAGCTATCTATCTATTTATCTGCTTATCTATTTTATCTATCTATCTATTAATCTATCTATCTTTCTTTCTTTCTTACTATCTATCTTTATATATATTTGTCTATCTATTTATCTCTATAACTATCTCTCTATCAATTTGTCTATCAAAATATCTATATATCTTTCTATCTAACTAACTAACTAACTATCTATCTATTTATCTATTTATTTGTCTATCTTTCATTCTATCTATCTATATGTCTATTTATCTATCTATATCTCAATCTATAAATCTTTTTATTAAGTTATCTTTCTATCTATCTATCAAATCTATCTATAAATATATATATTAATCTATCCATCAATCTCACTACAAAAAAAGAACAAATAGCTAGGGAAATTTCGCTAGCTATTTGGGCATTTTCCATCTCTAAAATAGAATAACGACAGATTATCATTATAAATAATCTCAAACAAAAATGCTCGTCACAAAATATTAAGGAGAAAAAAGTTTCTAGCAAATCTTTCAACGAAAAAAATTCCCTAGCTAATTATATTATTACCTTCCTAATTATATTCTTTCCTTCCTAATTTTGATCATAATTAAGAGAAGTAATTAATATTTTTCAACTTAATATATACTCAAATTTCCCTAGCTAACTTAGTGATGGAAAATTCCCTAGCTATTTTCTTTCCAAAATTATTTTCATAATTTATTTTAACAAAAAAATTGATTAAATTTTTTCAAAATTTTATTTTAAATTTAATAAAAACATATACTATAAACCTTTTTTTTATTATATAGAAAAACCAAAAATAGTTTAGAAATAATTATGATATAAAAGTTACATGGTTAAAAAAACATAATATAGATATAAAATCTTTTAAAATTAATCGATCATCTTCATCATTAGATGGTACATTTGTGCTAGGCTCTTCTGCGTGAGTACTCTAATGGAACTCGATGTGCTATCAGTCTCTTAAGGATGTTAATACTGACTCCTTATAAGTCTTCTACTATTTCATTACTTTCTTGGTTTATTTCATCTCATCATTCACTTTATTTATTTCCTACATTTCTTCCTTCAAAAAAGTTATCTAAAGATTCATAGAACCCTCAACTGGTTGAGAAGCAGCTATCATATGTTCCTAATGAGTTCCTATGATAAAATAGAAAATAAAAAAATTGTGCTAGATATAAATAAATTAAATATATTATTTTTCATTACACAATTAACTTTAAACATTTACTATAGTAGTCTAATAGTGATGGAACCACTAAAGTAGTGGTCACTTTCATAACAACTATATAGTTTTTACTCACTTGATTCTACATGGAAAATCACTTTCTTTGATACATATAAAAAAAGAGCACAATGAACACAACCCATATGTTGCACACACTACACCATGGTTGCATAAAACTTACACATGCTACACATCCAGTACATCAACCACACATCCATGTTCACTACACCACGCACACACTGTGCAGTTCCACACAGTTATGCACCACAGTTATGCATCAATGGCACCACATCTCATGGCATCACTGCCAACTGGACCATGCACCCACTAGCACTAAGCCACATGCCAGCACATGTGCATCACACATCATCACTGGCATTGGCACTTTGTGTGCCATGGCGCAAGGACCATCTAGGCATTTCTGAAATGATGTGGCAGACAATCATTTTTCAAAAGGATAAAAAGCAATTAATCAAATAGTTGGAACATTCTTACCGATTATTTTTGTTTACTTCCTCCATATACATAGTGTCTATGTTCTTTGGCTTTTATTCAAGAAGGATGACAGTAGTATCAAAGGTTCTGATTGTGATGGAGTTGAATCAGCCTTTTTCTCTCCCATGATGGTTCAATAATCCATGATTATATAATGACCATGGAAGTCAGACAAATTATCAAAAAGTAAATCTTTAATAAAAAACAATTAATGGGAACAAAAATAATTCTTAAAAAAATAATTATTTATTTTATGAACATTCTATAATAGTTTACACATCAAATTTGCAATGGGATAAAAATAATCAACATTTTACAATTATTATTCCTTTTAAGCTGTGAAATTAAAAAAAATAGGGGGCCATCTTCACTACTAACTACTACTTTAAAAAATATGCTTATACTAGTTAAATGAAATCACATATATTCGGCTTACCATCAAAAAATGCAGCATCACTTTGAATGAGAAGAGGGGGCACGACACGTGTAAAATAAGGATCAGCAATTTGATAATGAGATATTACTAGCTAACCACCTATTAATAAAGGGTGAACCAGAACAAAGGAGCCACACAAAATAAAAACAAAATAATGGGTAGAGTAATTCAAATTATGTAGTTTACATTTAAAGTAGCAAGCAACATATACAAGTTATATGAGGAATGCAGGAATAGAAAAACACGCCTGTATGTTGCAACATTAATGGTGAATGAAGTATGAGAAATCAAATTCAAATAAAATGAGTTCTTTACTAGAATAATATTATCTTTTTTTTTTTATTTTTTTATCCACTCTCTTTTCTTTCGTTCTCTCTCCCCAATGCACGCAAAGCCCTAATGGGTTCCTATGAGTTATGACATCAATCTTACATGATGTCACAACATGAATAAAGGCAAAGTAAAAGTTGTGCAAAGTGTTTGGGTGAGGAACCAATTCTGCAAGTGTCAATAAGTGTTTTTGCTATTGGTATTTCCATCAATATCAAGAAGGTTTTTACAACATCATTTTATTATTTCAGAAAAGAGATTTTGGCTCGCCAAAATTTAAATAATTATTTTTTATGTAGACAATATTTATTTAAAAAACTCACAAATTCAATATTATTTATGTTTTTATGTAATATTCATCATAATCGCTATTATATATTTAACATTATTAAGAATAGATAATCTCAACATTTAAACAAAAAAAAATAGTGCTAGAATTTTAATCATGAGATACAATATTTTAAATACATACTAGGATATCATCTAATAGTCCCAAAACAAAAGGTATGAGTCTTCCAAAAGATTAAAAGACTTGATAATCTCAATCTAAATATATTAGACAAAGATATCATATTTGATTCTTTCAGAAATAAGAGAATCATACGAAAATTTTTAAATAGCTTTCTGTAACCAGAATAAATATAACTTATATCATTAATATAGTTAATTAATATAGATTCTCTCTTATATATTCATATGGACATAATTTTTTGAATTCTCAAATATTAAAATACAACTCCAAAATGGTTATTATAAGATTTTTGCATTCTATTATAATTTCTCACAAATAATATGTATATCAACTAGACTTGAGAAACACATTTCTCTCTGATAATCTTAACAATAAAATATATATACAACTACCATCTTGTTTTACTATTTAAATGAATGCATGTATGATGTGTAGATTGTATAAATCTTATATATCAATGCTAAACTTAGAATATAATTATTTCAATGTTTCAATATTTTATAAATGCTATAATAAAGTATCACTCATGTCTAATTCCTTCCTCTATATAGACTATAATGACACTTATTCTAAAAAAAATAAGAAATTCAACTTATTATATTATGAATATATTAAAAATATACAATAAATGTACACCATCAACTACATTTGTTATTAGCGATGGTTCATTTCATATGTCAAGGCAATCTTAGACTAAATATGATAAATCAAAAAGAACAATTTAATCCAAATACATTTGTTTTTGTAATGATATTAATGATGCTAGAAAATCCAAATTAGATAATAAGTTAAATTTTTTATCATATACTTCTGTAATCATTACTAAGTAGATTTCTTCTGATTTTATTAAAAAGTCAGCTAGTCATGAAAAAAATATTTCCTTGCTTAGACAACATGATGAATTTGTTGGCTTGATGATTTGAGATGAGACATTGTTCGTAATTCGACTTTCAAGGTTTGTAATTTTATAGATTCAGAAGAAGAAGAAAATAGAAAAATGATATATCCACAAACCACAATTGAGAAACACATACAATAATATGGTTCACTAGTCATTCAGCATGACTAGCTATATCCACTAGAAAAATACTTATGTGTTTACAGATTATAACCATAATAATGTGTTATAGATGCAGTAATTGCGAAGAAAAAAAAGCATACAGATAGAGAAAACAAAAATGAATAGTTCAGCAGTAAATTGGGAGTAGCAAAAAATAGAAATAAAAAATCAATTTATATTAAACAATTTCTCGATATCAATAATGGTGCGGGTCGAATCACTTGGGTGGATCGAGTTATGCTGCAAAATTTTTTTCAGCCCACTGACCGAGCAGCAACCCCCGTTAATGTGCTATTGCTACATTCCCAACCTTTGAATATTTTATTTCCTGCACTAACAATATATAAATAGAAAACATTTTTTGTTATACAAAGCAATTTAACAAAACAAACTAAATACAACAAACATTAAATATACAATTTTCTCTAATAATATTTTTTACGGTAAAGATGATGAATTGCTTGATAGGGATTTGTCAATACAACTTAAAGATGTTCCATGTATAGTGGCAAGTTCAAGTTCTACTTTTGTGAATAATGTTGATGTTTCTTCTAACCCAGGATTGTCATCTCATCATAGAGTTTCAAATTTTTTGGGTCACCCATGCCTATTGTATCATATGTTTGTAATCAGGTCCATAAACAATTTAACCCACAATTTGGAAAATTTTCACGTTGTCATATGCTTTCATTATTAATTCCTATCATATAAATTGATTCTATTCAGATATTTCTCCATGTAAACCCCTTATGTGTGCCAACCTTCCTTCACGAGCCAACATCATTGCCTATAATCTTACTATAATGCACTTCTAGCTCTTTAGGATCTTCTCTTGAACACCCAAAAATTATTTGAGAACATCATAGGATGCTCTTATTATCGCCAACACAATTATTGTTTTAATTATTATTAGTTTATTATGTTACAAGTGAATATTCTTTGATTCCAGTTCAAATAAATTTGATTAAGTTACCTTTTGATATTTTTAACTTTCACATACAAGAATAAAAAGGATATTGAAATTTGATATTGGAGTTCTTATTTAAAATTTGGGGTTTTTTACTTTTATTTTCCTTCTTGATGAGAGCACCCAACTCATGTGGGTCGTTTAAAAGAACTTGCCTCCAATATAAGGGGTTTTTATGAGTTAATATGTATATAAGAGTTACTGAAATTTGATTTATGTTATTTTAGTTTGTGTTCAAGTTAATTTTATAATTTCTGCATCTCATTTTATAAAAGTGTCAATGTCAAAATATGGCTTGTAAGTGGAACCTCTGATAGTCCAATAAGACATACTAGATTAAATTTCATCTAAACCAGTAGGCTTTGAAAAATTATCATCAATACTTCGAGGAGGAGTAGATCCACTTGTGGTCTTCCCTTTAGCACTTTATATAAAATTCTCTACAAATATTATTTTGGTAAATCGAAAGGAAATATAAGCTAGATCTGTAACAGCTATATCTGATAAGTCTCAAATACGAGACTTAGCTTACTTGGTTCAAGTCACTTATCATCGCACCAAGACTTTAAAAAGATCACACATCTCAGTATTATTCTAATATATATTTTCAACACAAAGTTTTCCTAAGTTATCCACTACTAAAAATAACAAGAATACCGGCCAAACTACCAACCAAAAAAATAGGATGGTAATTACCGACCAAATCATGATCTTTTAGAGACCAAAAAGGGGTTTCGGAAAATAAAACAATTTCCAACCATATTTCCGCCCAAAGACCGACCATATTTATTGATCAAATATTTTTGGTCAAAAATTAGTCTGTAAATTAGTAGGGAATTAGCGAATAAAAATTACCGATATATTACTGACCATCTAACGATCAACAATATATTATAATGAAAAATGGTCAGTAAAGTGACTTTCCAAAATATTTATAACTACTTAATTATCGACTAAACAACCGACCTAAAAAATAGGTCAGTAATTACTGACCAAATCACGACTATTTGGAGACAAAAAAGGGGTTTCAAAAAAAATATATTCAACTATATTTCCTACCAAAGACCGACCATATTTACAGACCATATTTACCGACCAAATATATTTGGTCGGAAATTGATCTCTACATTAATTGGGAATTAGCGAATAAAAATTACCGACAAATTACCGACCATTTAAAGAAAAAAAATATATTACCATGTAAAATGGTCGGTAAAGTAGCTTTCCAAAATATTAATAACTACTTAATTACCGACCAAACTACCGACCAAAATTTTGGTTGGTAGTTTCAAGGTTAAATTTTTTGATTAAAAAAAATTTGCTAAGTAATTAACAAATAGCAAACTTCCCCTCTTTCATTTTTCGAAACAGAAGCAATATGCGACTATAAGGGAGAAACCGAGAAATTCTATCATTTCTTCTAAATCCATGTAAGTTTTTCATTGTTCTTCTCGTTCAGAATGCTATATACATATCTCCATCTCTCTGAATTTTATTAGCACCATCGAATTTTCATTTTTTCAGAATAATCGAGTATTAGCTTTTTTTAATTATCTTCCGATTTTCTTTCTTTTTGCTTCTATTTTTATTTAACCTATATGATTTTAACTCTACTCCATTAATAAAACTATAAATTATCAGTGTAATCTTTATTCTTCTACTATTTAAATTTTTAGGGTTTTATTGATTTCAAATACAGTATGTTTGCATTTTGTTCTATCCTTCTGTAGCCGAAGAAAATATATAATGCATGATATTTTCTGCTCCTGTAACTTAAGAAAAATTTAACTTAATGTTAATGGGTTATATTTTTGTTATATCTGAATAAATTATAAACATGTAACAATATATATAAAGTTTTATAAAATTATATAATAGTATGACATTATATTTAAATATCTATACTTTAATTTATATAAATGTATTACATTATATATAACCACTTATATGTTAATATTAACATATAATGTTAAATATAAATATTTATACATATGTATTAATGTTTGTAAATATCTACATGTCTTTTTATCTTTATGTATATCTATCTATTTATTTATATATTTATCTATATGTTTATCTTTTGTTTATATGTCTATCTATATATCTATCTTTCTATTTGTATATCTATCTATCTATCTATCTATCTTTCTTTCTTTCTTTCTTTCTTTCTTTTTTTTCTATCCATCTTTCTTTCGATATATATGTCTATCTTTTTGCTAACATTTTGACTATCTATCTATCTATTATTTATCTGTCTGTCTTTCTATCGATATGTTTATCTAACATTCTATCTATCTTTCTATCTTTTTATCTATCAACTTGTCTATATATCTATTTATCAATTTATGTATCTATTTATCTATTTGTCCATAAATTTATCTATATATCTGTCTATATATCTATGTATCAATATTTCTATCTTTCTATTTGTCTATATATTTATTTATCTATCTGTGTATCTATCTATCAGTTTATCGATATACCTGTCTATCTATCTATCTATTTATTTGTCAATCTATATGTATATCTATATGTCTGTCTTTCTATCTATCTATGTGTTAATCTATCTGTCTATCTATATTATTTATCTTACATTCTATGAATCTATCTATTATATATGTTTATCAATTTTCATATCTATATTTTAATCTATCTATTTGTCAAATACACTTTCTATCTATCTATTTATCTATCTTTCTAACAATCAATCTATCTATCTATTTATCTATCTGTCTATCTATCAATCCATATTTCAATCTATCTATCAATCTATCTATCAACTATCTTTCATCCTCTTTATGAATCAATATATCAATCTATATACCTATATCTTTATCAATTTGTTTATATATTTATCTATCTATTTGTCTAGTTATTTATCTTGTCTATCTGTCTGTCTATCTATCTATCAATCTATCTTTTAATTTATCTATCAATCTATCTTTTAAAATATCTATCTATTTATTAATCTATCTACTTTCTATATATATGTCTATCTATCTATATATTTGTATGTATATCTTCCTGTCTATCTCTTTTTGTAACTATCTGTCTATATGTCAATTTTTTGCCTATCTATTTGTCTGTTTATATATCTATTTATATGTCTATATATCTATCTATATTTCATTAATTCTTTCTGTTTGTCTATCAATTTATCTATCTATCTATTTATTTATCTATCTATCTATTTTCTATCTATATATCTAACTATATAATTATCTTTCTATCTATTTAAATATTTGCATGTATATTTGTATATCTATTTGTCAATCTATCTAACTTTCAATTTATCATCATCTATCTATCATTTTATTTATCAAACTGCCTAAAAATCTATCTATAAATGGATCTAGTAATCTGCCTATTTATCTATTTATTTATCTATCTGTCTATCTGTGTCTCTATCTATCTATCTATTTGTCTTTATATATATATATATATATATATATATATATATATATATATATATGTCTGTCTATCTATCTATCTATCAATATATCTATAAATCTATATAGTAATCTTTCTATTTTTCTATATATCAATATATCTAACAATCAGTCTATATATTTTTCTATCAATTTATCTATTATTGTGTCTATCTATCTATCTATATGTCTGTGTATATGTCTCCATATCTATGTTGCTATATGTCTATCTATCTATATATCTATCTATCTAGTTTTTTGTCTGTTTATCTATCTATATATATGTCAGTCTATCTATTTAACTTTCTATCTATGAAACTATATGTATGTTTGTCAATCAATCTATTTGTGTATCTATCTATATATTTGTCTATGTATCTATCTATCTATTTGTTTAACTATCTATTTTTATATATATCTGTTTATATGTCTATCTATATATCTATCTATATATCTATCTATCTATATGACTATATATTTATCTTTCTATCTATCTGTCTATCTATCGGTCTATCTATCTTTATATCTATCTATCTAATTATTTGTCTATACATCTGTCTATCTATCTGTCTATCTATTTTTGTATTTATATATCTATTTATTTGTCCATATATATATCGATATACGTGTCTTTTTATCTATATGTCTATATATTTATTTATTTATCTATCTATCTATATGTTTATCTGTTTGATTTATGTCTATATATCTGTCTATCTATTTATCTATCTTTATTTTTATTTATCTATCTATCTTTCTATATATTTTTCATTCTTTCTATTTATTATTTGACTATCTATATATCTATCTATCTATTTATCTGTCTATCAATATATCGATCTATCTATCTAACTCTCTATCTATCTATCTAACTTTCTATCTATCATTTTGTCTATCTATCTGTAGGTCTATCAATCTATCTATTTATGTAACTATTTATCTACTTGCCTTTCAATTTGCCAATATATTTGTCTATATATCTATGTATCAATATGTCTGTCTTTGTAATTGCCTATATATATATATCTATCTATATATCTATCTATCTATCTAGTTGTCTATATATGTGTCTATCTATCGGTCTATCTATATATTTCTATCTATTTATCAATCCATCTATCAATCTATATGTCTAACTACCAGTCTCTCTATCAATCAATTAATCTATCTAATTATTTATCTATCTATCAATATTATCTATCTTACATTCTATGTATCTGTCTATTATATCTATATATCAATTTGTTGATCTATCTATCTATCTATTTATCTATCTTTCTATCAATCAATCAATCTTTCTTTCTATATATCTTTCTATCTTTCTATCTTTCTATCAATTTGTATTTCAACCTGTTTATCAAACAATCTATCTATTTATTTATCAATCTATCTTTCATCCTCTCTATCAATCTATCTACCTATATGTCTATCAATCTATTTATATATTTGTCGATCTATTTGTCTAGCAATCTATATAGTATATCTATCTATCTTTCTTTCTTTCTTTCAATCTATCTATCTATTTATCTATCTATCTACCGTTCTATCTATTTGTCTATCTATCTGTATATTTGTATGTGTATATGTTTGTTTATCTATTTATGTATCTATTTGTCTATATGTCTATCTATCTGTCTATCTATTTGTCTATTTATATATCTATTTATATGTCTATCTATATGTCACTCTATTTATCTATATATATGTTTGTCTATCTATCTATCTATCTATCTAATTATCTTTCAATCTATTTGAATATTTGTGTGTATATCTGTATGTCTATCTATCTATATGTCTATTTATCTATATGTCTATATGTCTGTCTATCTGTCTTTATATATATATATTTATTTATCTATTTAATTATTTGTCTATCTTTAATTCAATCTAATTATATGTCTATCAGTCTATCAATATGTCTGTCTGTCTATCAGTCTATCTGTCTATGTATGTATGTATCTATCTATCTATATATCTATATATCTTTCTATCTCTCTATCTATTTGTATATATATCTATCTTTCTATATGTTGATCAATATGTTTGTCTATATATCTATATGTCAATCTATTTATTTGTTTGTCTATCTATCTATCTATCTATCTATCTATTTGTCTATCTATATATTTATATATTTATCTATCCGGCTATGTGTATTTCTATATATCTGATATCTATCTATATGTCTATCTATCTATCTATCTTTATATCTATCTGTCTATTTATTTGTCTATCTTTTTGTAAATCGATCTGTCTATCTATATATCTTTTTATTTATCAATTAATATATCTATCTATCAATGTATCTATCTATCTTTCTATATATCCATCTATCTATATGTCGGTCTATTTATTTGTAAATTTATTTTTATATTTATCAGTGTATCAAATTTTCTATCAATTTGTTTATCTATCTATTTATCTATATGTCTATCTATTTGTCTATCTATATGTATATCTATTTCCGTATCTATCTGTTTATCTTTGTGTTTATGTATATGTATATCTATTTGTCTATCCATATATCAATCTCTCTATCTCCTTATATATCTATTTTTTTATCTATCAATCTATCTATATATCTATCTATCTTTATAAATATCTATCCATCTGGCTATCTTCTAGTCTATCTATCTTTCTATCTATCTATCATTCTATCTATCTCTCTAACTATCTATCTATCATTTATCTTTCTGTAAATGAATTTGTCTATCAATCTGTCTATCTATCTATCAGTCTATTTATTTATCTATCTATCTGTCTATCTATATGTTTATCTATCTTTCTATATGTTTATCTATCTTTCTATATATTTGTCTATCTATCTATCTATTTATCTTTTAATCTATCAATCTGTATATCAATTTTCTATCAATCTATCTTTCAATATCTCTATTAATATATCTATCAATCTTTCTATATTTATGTCTATCTGTCTCTCTACCTATCTATCTATATATCTATCCCTATATCTAATTGTCTGTCTATATATCTATCTATCTATATATCTTTATATCTATTATCTTTCTTTATATCTATCTATTTATCTATCTCTCTGTTTATATATCTATCTATATTTTTGTCTATGTATCTGTTTATCTATGTGTCAATATATTTGCATGTCTATCTTCCTATCTACATATATGTCTATTTATTTTTCTATCTATCTTTCTCTTTATCTATCAATATGTCTATCTATCTGTTTCTTTGTATGTTTATATATATATATGTATCAGTCTTTCTGTCTATCTATCTATCTATCTGTCTATCAATCAATCAATCAATCTATCTGTCTATCTATCTATATATCTATCAAGTTATCGGTATACATGTTTAGAATCTATCTATCTATCTTTCTTTTTTTCTATCTGTCTGTCTATCTTTTTATTAATCTATTTATCTATCTGTGTCGATTTGTCTATTAATCTATTTGTCTACTATTTGTCTATATTTCTATCTATCTATTTATTTGTCTATCTATCTATATAATTACTTATCTTACTATATTTCTATCTAACTGTCTATCTATCTGACAAATAGATAGATACATACATACATAGACAGATACATAGATAAATAGATAGATTTAAAGATAAATAGATAGATAGATAGACAAATAGATATATAGAAATATAGATAAATAGATAGATAAAAGATAGATAGATAGATATATATATATATATATATGATAGACAGACAGACAGATAGATAGACAGATATATAGCCATTTATATTAGATAGATATATAGATAGATCGGTTGATTGATTTATAAATTTACATATAGATAGACAAATAGATATATCAAATGTTTGACATATAGATAGACAGACAGATAGGTAAATAAAAAGATAGATAGATAGGTAGGTAGATAAAAAGATAGATAGATAGATAGTTAGACATATAGATAGACATATAGATAGACAAATAAATAGATAGATTGATTGATAGACATATATATAGACAAATAGATAGATATATAGCCACACAGATAGATAGACAAATAGAAGGATAGAGATATAGATAGATATACAGCCACACAAATAAATAGACAGACAGATAGATAGATATAAAGATTGATATATTGATAGATTATTAAACAGATAAAAAGACAGATACATAGATAGAAACATAGAGAGAGATAGATTAATTGAAAGATAGAGAAATAGATATATGGATAGAAAGATAGACACACATAAATAAATAAATAGACAAATAGATTGACAGATATATAGATTAAAATATAGATAAATAGATGGATAAAAGATAGATATAGATAGATAGACTGATAGATAGATAGATGGATATATTAGATAGATATATAGATTTACAGATAGATTGATTGATAGATTGACATATAGATAGACAAATCGATAGACATATAGATTGTCAGATAGATAGATTGATATATTGACATAAACATAGACATGTCGATAGACATATAGATAGACAAATAGATAAATAGATAGATAAACAGAATGATATACAGAAAGATAAACAGACTTATAGATTGATAAATAGAAATATATATAGACATATGATAGATTAATAAATAGACATATAGATAAACATAAAAATATACAAATAGATATAGAGATAGATTGATGGAATGATAGATAGATAATAGATTTATAAACAGACACATTAATAGTCAGATATATAGATAGTCAAAATGATATACAAAAAGAAAGATTGGTAGATAGATAGATAGAAAAATTTATAGATAGATAGACAAATAGATAGAAAGAAAGACTGACATATATAAAGATAGACTGATATATAGATAGATTGACGGGTAGACAAACACAAACATAGAAAGATATATATATATACACAAATAGATAGATAGATAGATAAATTGATAGATTGATAGACAGTTGGAATGCCAGATTGAGAGATTTATTGATAGATTGATTGATAGAGAGATTGATAGCCAGATTGATAATTAGATAGAAAGATAAATTGACATAAAGATAGATAGATAGATAGATAGATAAACAGATAAATATATAGATAGACAGATAGATAGGAAAATAGATTGATTGATAGTAGATAAACAAATAGATACGTAGATTAATAGATAAATAGTTAGACAGACTCAAAGATAGATAAATAGTCATATAGATAGATAGTTTGAGATAAAAATTTAGAAAGAGAAAGATAGATCGATAGATAGAAATATTGGTGGAAAAATAGATGAGCAGATAGATAAGTAGATATAACATTAGACAAATGATAGATATTTAGATAAATAACTAATAGATAGATAGACACACAAATAGATAGATAGATATATAAAGAATTAGATAGATAGAAAGATAGATATATAGTTAGACATGTAGATAGATAGATAATTAAATAGATATATAAACTAATTATAGATAGATAAATAGATTGACAGATTGATAAATAAATATATAGATAGATTGATTGACAAATAGATAGACAAATAGATAGAGAGATATATAGATAGAATGATAATTTAGATAGATTGATAGATTGATAAATAGATTGATCTAAAGATTGATAGACAGATTGATAGACAGATTGATAGACAAATTGATATATAATTTGATAGAAACATGGATAGACAGATTGATAGATAGATAGATAGATAGAAAATAGATAGATAGATAGATAAATAATTATACATATAGATAGATAGATAGTAAGATTATTAAACAGACAAATAGAATGATTATTTGACAGACATTTTGACAAATAAATAGATAGAAAATTTACATATAGATTGATAGTTAGAAGACTAATATATACATAGATATTTCAAAAATACATATAGATAGATAAATAGACAGATAAAATTACATATAGATAGACAAATAGAAAGATGGATAGATAGATATATTGATTGATTGATAGACAAATAGATAGAATGTTAGATAGAACAACATAGCAATTGATATGTTGTTCTAACTATTTTCTATCTAAATAGATAAAATCAACATATCTATTGATTGACAGATAAATAGATAGATATACAGACAAATAGAAAGTAAGATAGATATATAGATAGATAATTAGAAAAATATATATACATATAGATTGATTGATTGATTGAGAGACAGATACATCGACAGAAAGATACATAGATGGATATATAGATTGATAGATAGATTTATAAATAGATTGATAGACAGATTGAGAAATAGAATGATAGATATATAAAGAGATAGATCAATAGATAAATAGATAGATAGATAGATAGACATATAGATGGACATATAGATAGATAGACAAATATTTAAATAGAGAGATATCGAGAATTATAGATAGACAGATAGTAAGATAGATAGATAACCATAAAGATAGATAAATAGATAGACAAATGGATAGATAAATAGAAATAAAAATATATATACAAATAGAATTATAGAAAGATAGATTAAAAAAACCATAGACAGAAAGATAAACTGATAGATAGACAAACATATAGAGAGATAGATATATTGATTGAAAGACAAATATATAGACAAATAGATAAACAGATATATAGATAGATAGATTGAAATATAGATAGACAAATATAGATAGATAGATATACATATAGATTGAAAGATAGATAGACAAATAGGTAAATAGATAGATTGATAATTAGACAAATAGTTAGATAGAAACATAGACAAATAATTATACAAATAGATAGACATATAGATATATTGATAGTTAGACAATTCGATTGACAGATTAAAACATAAATACATAGATAGATAAATAAATAGATTGGTTAATAGATCCATAGATAGATAGATAGATGCATAGATAAATAGACAGATAGATGGTTAATTTATAGAAAGATTGATACACAAATTTATAGAGTGATAATTAGATTGATTAATTGATAGATATATAGATATAAAGATAGAAAGATAAAAAGATATATAAATTGATTGATAGATAGATACATATGAAAAAAAATAGACATATACATAGACATATGGATATATTGATAGATACATAGATAGAAAGACAAATAGATATACAGATAGATTGGTAGAAAGATAGATAGATAAATAAAAATATATATTGATAGGCAAATACATAGATTGACAGTTAGATAAACACATAAATAGACACAAATAGATAGAAATATTGATATATTGATAGATAGACTTATATATATATATATATATATATACAGATTGATAGTCAGATTAATAAACAGATTGATAGACAGAGAGATAGACAGAAAGATAGATAGATATATTGATTGATAGAAAGACAGTTAAATAAATAAATAAATAGATAGACAAATTAATAGATTGATTAATATATAGATTGATAGATAGAAAAATTAATTTATAGATAGATAGATTGATTGATAGATATATCGATAGTTAGACAAATCAATAGACAGATAGAAAGTCAAATACATAGATAGATAAATAAATAGATTTTTAAATAGATTTTTATAGATAGATAGATAGATAGATAAATAAATAAATAATAGGCAGATTGATAGAAAGATTTATAAACATTTTTATAGATAGATTTATAGATAGATTTATTGATTGATAGTTATATTGATATATTGATTGAGACAAAGAAAAATAGAAAGATAGACAAATAGATAGACAGATATATTTGATTGATTAATAGACATATACATTGTCAAAAAATATATAGATGCAAAGACATATCGATATATTGATTGATAGATAGATAGACAATTGAATAGACATATAGATAGGTAGATAAATAGATATAGAGATAGACAAACAGACAGATAAATTGATAGATAGATAGATTGATAGACAGTTACATACATAGATAGATAGACATATTGATAGATATATTTAGATATATTGAAAGATAAACACATAGATAGATAGATATATTAATAGATAAATAGCTAGATAGATAGTTAGATAGATAGACAGATAGACATATAGATACATAGATACATAGATACATAGATACATAGATACATAGATAGATAGATAAACAATTAAATAAAGATATAGATAAACATATAGACTAAGAGATAGATAGATAGATAGACAGATAAATAAACAAATAAATAGATAAATTGATAGAAAGATTGATAGATTGATTGTATTATAGATTTATAGATAGATTGTTATATAGATTGTTATATAGATTGTTATATAGATTGATAGATACATTGATAAACTAATTGATTAAAAAATTGATAGACAAATTTATAGATAGATAGATCGATCGATTGATAGGCTGATAGAAAAAAAAATTAATAGATAGATAGATAGATAGTCAGATTTTTAGACAGATCAAAAGATTATTAAACATATAGATTGAAAATTAGATTTATAGATAGATAGACATATAGATAGACAAAGAGTTAGATAGATAAATTGATAGATTGACAAATAGATATGCAGATAGAAAGATACATAGATTTCCATATAAATAAAAAGATAGATAAAATGAAAATTAGATAGATAAACTGATAGATATTTAGTTAGATATATAGCAAGATAGATGATCAATAGTTAGATAGACATATAGATAGACGTATAAATTGACAAATAGATAGATAGATAGTCAGATAGATAAAAATATAGCCAGATAGAATAATAGATATATAGATAGTTAGATAAAGAATTATATAACCAAATATAAACATAGATAGATAGACAAATATATACATAGATAGATAAACTGAAAAGTAGATAGATAGATAGATAGTTAGATAATGAGATAGATAGACAAATAAATTGATAGAAAAATAAACAAGCCAAAAGATAGAGAGATTGGCAGATAGTTAGATTGATTGATTGATAGAGAGACAGATAAATAGATAACAAAACAGATAGATAGACAGATAGATAGACAAAACTATAGATAGAGAGATAGAATGATTGATTGGTAGATTGATTATTTTATAGATAGAAAGATAGATAAATAGACATATAGATAGATAGATAGATTGATTGATTGATATATTTATACATAGATTGATAGACCTAGAAATATTAAAATTTATAGACATGGATATTTAAAAATATAGACAGATAGAAAGACAGATAGATTAGATTGATATGATAGATAAACAAATATATAAATAGATAGATAGAAAAATAGATAGATAGATAGATATAATAACAAATATATAGACACATAGAAAGAAAGAACGAACGAAAGATAGATAGATAGATAGTCAGATTGACAAATAGATAGAAAGATAGATTGATAAATAAATAAATAAAAAAAATATATATATATATATAGACAAAAAGATAAATAAATAGATAGACATATACATATATAGATAAATAAATACACAAATATATTGATACATAGAAAAATAGTTAGATAAATAGATTAATTGATGAATAGACATATATATATTTAGATAGGTAGATAGGTAGATAGAAAGATAGCTAGATAGAAAGATAGCTAGATAGAATGAATGATAGAAAGATAAAATCATATAATGATAAATAGATTGATAGATTGATTGATGGATAAAATAATAGATATACAGATAGATAGATAGATAGATAGATTGATTGACAAGTAGTTAGAAAAATATATAGACATATAGATAAACATATATATTGATATATTGATAGACAGATAGATAGACAGATAGATATGTAGAAACTTAGAAAAGTAGATAGAATGACAGACAGGTAGATAAAATATAGATAGATAGATAGATAGACAAATAGATAGTCAAATAGATAAATATACACACAGATAAGTAGGCAGGCAAGTAGTCAGGCAAGATAGATAGATACTAGACAGACTAATTTATAGATAGTTAGACATCCATACATATAGATAGATAGACCAAAAGTTTAACAGATAGATCAATAGATAGATAGAAAGTTAGATAGAAAGAAACATAGATAGATAGTTAGATAGACATATATATAGACGGACATACAGATAAATATATTGATAAATAAATAATAGATAGATAGACAAATATAAAGAAGATAGATCAAGAGATCGATCGA
>JAREIK010003285.1:0-36936 GCA_029783825.1 Sapria himalayana
GTTTTTCTTATTAATGAGGTGCATGAATGATTACCATCATATATTTCTCCAAGTGTTTAATGTGAGCGATTCTTTCTTTGATTTTTGTCTAGAATGGATCAATCCATTTGAATCCATCTCGTCAAGTTGGTATGTGATTCGTTAGCAGTTAGATAAGCATTTTTTGAATCGAACCAATTCTGTGCTTGAGATATCTTTACTGATAGTAATCTTCAATTAATTTTCCTCTCAGTGTACGTGTATCCTGAAAAATAATAGCACTATCATGTGATGAGATGGCGAATACCTTTGACAAGAGCATATCGTTCAATCAGAGGGGAATAGTGATTCTTAGCCCTAGATCTTTGGCCATTGCAACTCATTAAGTGCAATATCAATCAAGTTTTGTCGTTCATGTATTTTCCTTACTTGTTGTGATAAGACTGTGTGTATCATTTTCCCATGCTATTTGTGGGAGCTACATTTATGTCCTACCGAGCCTAACACATGCACTGCATGAGCTTTTGATTTCAAAATATAATGACTATTTGAGGAATTGTCACTTCTTTAATCGAAATTGGATCATAAATAATAGCTATCCTCTTTGTAATGCTTCAAAATCATCTTATCTAGAGCATGGATTTAATTGTGGGGGAAATGGAGGGAAGGATAGGCAGTATATGAGGTGGAGATGGAAACCTACGGATTGTCATATACCAAGGCTAGATGTGCATGTCGGAGGAGTGTGTTTGTTGGTGATTCAATGAGTAGAACACAATGAGAATCTTTGATTTGTTTGTTCATGTCGGAGGCGGAAGATAAAATGAGTGTTTATGAAGTGAACAAGAATAACATAACTAAATAGATCAGATTTCTAGGTGTCAAGTTTCACGCCTTCAATTTCACTGTAGAATTTTTTCATTCCATTTTTTTGGTAAAACATGTCTGAGTTCCCAAACATTCACATAAGTGGGTCAAGTTAAAACTCTGACTGGATATGTTGGATTACATTAATGAATAGTGGATCGATTTAGATGTTCTAGTTTTCAACAAAAGGCATTGATGAGTGCCATGAAAGCTCTTTGACATGTGAGCTCTGCCCAAGAAAATGAACTCAGTTTTTCTAGTTGTCTGTCATGATCATTTAAAAATGCCAATTAGTTTCAATCTATCTATGAATGTGTATATCAATCTGTCTATAAATCTGTCTATCATTATTACTATCAATTTAACTAGCTATATGTCTATCTATCACTCTATCAATATGTAAATCAATCTATTTATCTATTTATTTGTCTTTCTATTTGTCTATCTATCTCCCGCTATTTATCTATCTGTCTGTATGTCTGTCTATCTATCTATGTATCAATATATTAGTCTATTTATCTGACTAATAATCGGTGTATCTATCTATCAATATGTCTATAAATCTATTTATTTATCTATCTATCTATCTATCTATTAATCTAATTATCAATATGTCTATCTTTTTATCTATCTATATGTCTATCTGTCTATCTGTATATATGTCTATCTATCTATTTATCTATCCATCTGTCTGTCTATCAGTCTATGTGTCTAACAGTCTATATATATATATATATATATCTATCTATCTATCTGTATATATGTCTATCTTTCTACATGTGTATCTATCTATCTATCTATCTATCTTTCTGTCTAATTGTCTACTTGCTTATATGTCTACATATCTACTTATATACCTATCTACCTATCTTCCTAACTAATTCTTTATCTATCTATCAATTTGATTATTTGTCAATCTATCTTTTTGTCTATCTATCTTTCTATCTAACTAACAAACTATCTATCTGTCTATTTGTCTATATATCTATGAATCTATCTTTCTTTAGATATTTTTATCAATCAATCTATCTATCTGTCTATCTTGCTATCTAACTATATGTTTATATATTTATCTGTTTATCTATCTATCTCTCTATCTTTCTATCTGTTTATTTATATATCTCTCTATCTTTATATCTATCTATCTATATATCTATCTATATATCTATATGTATATGTGTCTATCTATCTATCTATCTAACTATCTATCTATATATCTTTTTTTTGCTTCTTTTTTTTATATTTATCTATATATCATTTTATCTATAAATCTATCTATCTATCTATAAGTCTATCTATCTATCATTCTATCTGCCTATCTATAGATGTATCTATCTTTATATATTTTCTATCTAACTAACAAACTATTTGTTTATCTATCTATCAGTCTATCTGCCTATCTATAGATGTATCTATCTTTATATATTTTCTATCTAACTAACAAACTATTTGTTTATCTATCTATCTGACTACATAGTAATATGTATATCTATCTAAATATCAATCTATCTTTCTCTATCTATCTTTCTTCCTTTATTTCTTTCTGAATATCTATTCATCTAGCTATCTATTTATCTATATATCTATATGTCTATCTTTTTGTCTATCTATCTATCTGTCTATCTATATATCTATCTATTTGTCTACCTATCTATCTCCCTATATACCTATCAATAAATCTTTCTATCTGGCTATCTTTCTACCTGTATAATAGTTTATCTATCTGTCTATCTATCTATATATTTGTCTATATGTCGATTTTTATCTATCTATATGTCTATCTTTCTATATATCTATTAATATTTCTTTCTTTCAATCTATTTATATATTTTTTTATCTATTTGTATATCAATCTATTGGTCTATCTAATTATTTATATATCTATCTACTCATCTATCTATCTATCTGTCTGTCTATTTGTTTTTCTATCTATCTTTCTATTTATTTATCTATTTATCTATCTTTCTAATTCAATATCTATCTTTCTATTTATCTATCATTCTGTCTATCTTTCTATTTGTCTATTTGTCTATCTGTCTATCTATCTATATTTCTATTATAAATCTGTCTATCTTTTTATGTATTTATCTATCTATCTGTATATCTTTCTATCCATCTAACTATCTATCTATTTGTATATCTATATATCTATCAATCTATATATCTATCAAACAATCTATATGTCTATCTATCAATCAATCAATCTGTCAATCTCTCTATCTGTCTATCTATCTAGATGTATAGCTATTTATTCATGTATATTTTTATCTGTATATATGTCTATTTATATATCTTTCCATCTTTCTATCTATCTGTATATCTATCTCTCTATCTCTCTGTCAATCTATATGTCTGTCTATCTCTCTATCTCTCTGTCAATCTATATGTCTGTCTATCTCTCTATCTCTCTATCAATCTATCTGTCTATCTATCTATTAATCTATAAATCTATCCAACTATTTATCTTTCTATCCGTCTATTTGCCTATTTGTGAATGTATCTCTATGACTATCTATTTATCTAAATATCTATTTATCTATATGTCAATCTATCAATCTGTCTATCTTACTATCTATCAATCAATCTATCTGTCTATATGCATATATCTCTATCTATATACCAAACTATCTATCTATTTGCCTATCTATATATGTGTCTTTCTATTTATCTATCTATTTATTTATGTGTCTATCCATCTATCAATCTATCTATATACCTATCAATCTATCTATCTAGTGGTGTATCTATCTAATTATCTATCTATCAATCTAGTATTCTATATTTGTATCTATCTATAGATATAAAGATAGAAAGATAGAAAGAAAGATATATAGAAATATAGACAAGTAGAGAGAGAGAGAGATATATATATATATATATATATATATATATATATAGTCAAGTAAATAGAAATAGATAAATAGATAAGTAGAATGATATACAGATAGAAAAATAAACATATGGATAGATAGAGAGATAGAAAGTTATATAGATTAACAAATAGATAGATAGAAATATAGCCATATAAATAGATCGAAATATAGATAGATAGAAATATAACCATATAAATAGATCGAAATATAGATAGATAGTCATATAGACATACAGACAGATAGATTGATACACATAAACAAATACATAGATAGATAGATAAATATATACACAAATAGACAGATAGACTAATAGGTGGATTGAAAGATAGAGAGATATATAGATCGATAGTAAGAGAGATTGAGAGATTGATAGATCGACAGTATGATAGAGAGAAAGATTGATTGATAGATAGATAGATAGATAGATAAATAGATAGATAAATAGATTGATAAAGACATAGATAGAGAAATAGATAGGCAGCTATACAAATATCCATATAGACATATAATAGATAGATATATAAATAGATAGGTAGATAGAGAGATAGACAGACAGACAGATAGATAGATAGATAAATAGATATATACATAGATAGATAGACTTTTAAACATATATATAGTTAGATAGATTGATAGATTTATAGATTTATAGATATACTGATAGAAAGATTAAAAGATAGACAATTAGATAGATAGACAGATATATAGATAGATAAATACCCAGATAAATAGATAGATTGATAGATAGATAAATAGATAGATAAACAAATAAATAATAGATAAATAGATAGATAGATAGATAGATAAAAAAATAGAGAGAGACAAATAAATAAATAGAGTGATAAACATATAGATAAATAGACATATATATGGATAGATAGATAGATAGACAAATAGATAAATAAAAAGATAGATAGATAGACCGATAGACATATAGATAGATAGATAAATAGATAGATATTTAAATAGAATAAAAGATAGATAGATAGATAGATAGATAGATAGATATATAAACAACTAGATAGATAAAAAGCTTGATAGATAGACAGATAGATAGACAGATAGATAGATAGATAGATAAAAAATAGATAGAGAGAAACAAATTGATTGATTGATAGATACGCAAGTAGATTAATAGACAAATAGATATATAGATAGAATCATAGACAGATATATAAATAAACATATAGATTGATAGATAGATAAAAGATACACATATAGACAGATAGACATATAAACAAAAAGGAAGTTAGATAGATAGACAGATAGATAGAATGACTGATAGAAAGATATACAGATAGATATATTCACAGATAGATAGTTAGACAGTTAGAAAAATAGATAGATAGTTAGAGAGATAGATAAAAAGATTGATAGATAGTCCAAAATATACATTGTTAGATAAAAGATAGAAATAATTAAAAAATAAATATAAATATAAATAAATACATACATATATATATATATATATATGTAGATAGATATATATGTAAATAGATAAATAGAGATAGAAACAAAGAAAGATATATAGATAGATAGATCTACACATAAACAATTAAAAATATAGATAGCTAGATAGATATATTGATAGATATATTGATAGATATATTAATATATAGAGAAAAAAAATAGAATTAGAGATAGATAAATAGATAAACATATAGACACATATGTAGGTAGGTAAAAAGATATTTATGTGTCTATCTACCTATCTATCTATCTGACTATCTGTCTATCAGTCTATCTATCTAACTATCTTTCTGTCTATCTGTATATCTAGCTATCTACCTACCAATCTATCTATTTATATATCTTTCTGTCTTTCTGGCTATCACTTTATCTATCTATCACTTTATTTGTCTATTTGTCTATATGTTTATATTTCTATCTACCAATTTGTCTATTTATTTATCTTTCTATCTATCTATAAATCTATTTGTTTATTTATATATTTGTTTATCATTCTATTAGTCTATCTATCCTTTTATCTATATATCTACTTCTCTATCATTCAAACTGTTTCTCTATCTATCTTTATTTTTTTATTAGTCTATCTTTCTATTTATTTATATGTCTATAAGTCAATCTATCTATTTGTATATCTGTTGCTCTGTCAATCTATCATTTAGTATATGTGTCTAACTATCTATCTCTCTATCTATCTATTTTCTTATCTGCGTATCTTTCTAGATGTCTACCTGTCTATCTAAATATCTATCTATCTATTTTTCTATGTGCTTATCTATCTACATGTCTGCCTATCTACCTATCTACATGTATAACTAACTACCAATCTAATTGTCTACCTATCTACTAATCTACCTTTCTACCAAGCATCTTGTCTACATATTTAACTATCTACATGTCTACTTGTTTATCTACCAATTTTTATATTTAAATATCTATCTATTTGTCTATCTATCTATCTGTCTATATGTCTATATATCTATCAATCGATCTTTATGTCTATCTATCTATCTATCTATCTATCTTTATGTCTATCTATCTATCTATCTATCTATCTGCCTATCTACCTACCTACCTATCTATTTATTTCACTATCTCTCTATCTTTCTATCTATTTATCTTTTATCTATCAATCTATATATTTATCTATCTATCTATGTGTCTATCCATTTATCTAACTCTCTATCTATCTTTTATTGCTTCTTTCTTTTTATTTTTCTATGTATCTATCTATCTAAATATCTATATATCTATCTTTTTGTCTATCTATCAATCAATCTATCTATATGTCTATTTGTCTATCAATTTATCTATTTATCTATCTATTTATCAATCAATCTATCAATCAGCCTATCTATCTGCCTATCTATAAATCTATATATATATATATATATTTATATTTATATTTGTCTATCTTTCTATCTATCTTTCTATGTCTATTTTTTATCTATCTATATATCTTTCTTTTTATCTATCTATCTATATATTTATCTATCTATATATTGATCTATCTTTTAATCTGCCTATCTATATATTTATCTATTTATCTATCTATCTATTTGTTTATCAATTTATCTATCTATCTAATTTTATTTCTATCTATCTATCTCTCTATATGTTTATTTATCTATTTGTATATCATCTTATTGGTTTATTCATCTATTTATCATTCTACCTACTTCTCAAATTATCTATCTATATATCAATCTATCTGTCTATATGGCTATCTATCTATCTTTCTATCTATCTATCTATTTTTGTATCTACTTCTATATCTATCTTTCTATCTGTCTATATATATATATATATATATATATATATATATATATATATATATCTCTCTCTCTCTTTCTATTATCTATCTATTTACTTCTCTATCTATCTCTCTATTTGTCTGTCTATTTGTCTAGTTATCTAAGTATCTATCTA
The DNA here is from genome assembly GCA_029783825.1 of Sapria himalayana. Classification (NCBI taxonomy): domain Eukaryota; kingdom Viridiplantae; phylum Streptophyta; class Magnoliopsida; order Malpighiales; family Rafflesiaceae; genus Sapria; species Sapria himalayana. Next base: position 7,116 of record JAREIK010003285.1, read on the forward strand.
TCTATATATCTAACTAACTAACTATCTATCTATCTACCTATCTATCTATCTATTTGTCTATAAAACTATTTGTCTATTTTTTTATCTATCTATCTATCTGTCTATATATATTTCTGTATATCTTTCTATTTGTCAATCTATATATTTGTATATCTATCTATCTATCTATCTATCTATCTTTCTTTCTTTATTTTTATCTGTTTATTTGTCTATCTAACTAACTAACTATCTGTCTATTTGTCTATCTGTCTCTTTGTCTCTTAATCTATCTATCTATCTGTCTGTTTGTCTATTTATCTATCTGACTATCTTTCTATCTATCTATTTGTTTATATATCTATCTATCTATCAAATCTGTCTATCTTTCTATTTGTTTATCTATAAATCTATTTATCTATCTATTTGTCTGTCTGCCTGTCTATCTATCAATCTATATATCTATCTATCTACCTATCTATCTATCTATGCATCAATTAATATATCAAGTTGTCTATGTATCTAAATATCTTTATTTCTTTCTTTCTATTTTTTTATCTATTTATCTGTCTATGTATCTACATATCTATCTTTGTTTCTTTCATTCTTTTTATCCATCAATTTATCTATATTTATATCTATCTGTCAATTTGTGCGTCTATCTATCTACCCATATATACATATATATATATATATATATATATATATATATATATATATCAATGTGTCTATCTTTTTATAAAAATCTATCTATTTGACTATTTATCAATCAATTTATATTTTTCTAACTATTTATCTTTATATCTATCTATTATTTGCTCTAAATAGGCTGCAATTGCATTTGTCATTTTCTCCTAGGATAAACTCTAATCTTTAGGCAGTCAAATATCCTAATTTTTGGATCATCATGATCAGGAAATAGAATATATCCATGTGGTCTATTGAATCATCTAAACTCAAAGTAAATTTTCTCTTATTGAAAGTTAAAACTCTTTTTAGAGTCAATTTGATTTATACTTTTTGATACATATAATGACTCAATCCGAATATTATCATAATTTAAACCAATAAGTTCAGCTGTAGCTAATACATGTCCATGTCACTTAACTAGAGATCCAATCCATGTGGGATAATAGAAGAGTAAGTAAAAGTAATGGATCCAAATATGTTTTATGGATTCTCATTCTTCAGACTCGCTAAAAAATAAATATGCTCAAACTAATAATGTTAGTACTCACTAATATTATATCAAACTCTTATTAAAAAATGTGGACCCTTTTTATATACTAAAGTAACTAAGAAAGATTAAACTCAAGTTTTTGGTTTCATCTTATGTTTTATGGAGATTATGAAAAAGTAAATGTTTTTAACTATATAAAAATATATATATAGTTAAAAAAACTAAATAAAACAATTTATCGTATGTATAAATTGAATTTACACAGAATCATTTTGTTTATATATCTTATTATAGTATAAACGAACATATAAAAATGTTTAACATCATCATTTAAATATTAGTATAAAGTACATAAGATGATTTAGTTTTACAAAAAATCACTTGGTGCATTTAGTTTTACATCATCTTTTTGTTCTTATTATTTTTAGGATCATATCAATACAAAGAATACTAATATACCTCGTAATGATGAAGGTCATGTGATGGTAAAAGATGATTCAGTGGACAAACTATTTATCTTCAAGCACCCTGGAAGAACATTTGGAAGAGAAATGAAAAGATGTATGACAGATGAAGAGTACAAAGCAAATTGGAGTTATGTTTTACTATATTGTGAAGAGATTGCACCATATATTGAGTATGTATACCCAAAATGTTTGTAGGTTTAATCATATTTAAATTTTATCTTTTAAAGGAATTATTAAAATTGAATATATTATTTTCTTTCTCTTTTTATATTTGTGTAGTATTTATGTTGAGCAGTTAAAATATATGTAACCAGCAATTTTCAGCAATGATGTCGATTATATGCTAGAAACTGAATTTGTGAATTGGTTCAAAAATTATGTGAGAATTATTAAGTTTTAAATTTTTAAATTATTTAATTTATTAATATCTTTTATTTGTTAATATCTTTTTTTTTAATTTATGTCACAGGAAATTGATCCTTCAAAATGAGATTCAAATATTTTCATTCAGAATCTATGTAATGGCCTGTTTAGATATGTGACAACCTATCCTGGGTATTTTGTCAATGGATATGAATTTCACACAATTGGACATGGTTCTTCTAAAATAACAATGAATAGTGGTGTATGCATTAAAGGCTCAGGTTATAGTATAGATGAAATTGATTATTATGATCAACTCAAAGAAGTTATTGAGTTGGAGTATCCTTGACTCGAAAATAATACGATTATATTATTAAAGTGTGAGTCGTTTGATCCTACACAAACTGTGGGCACTAAGATTCATTCGGATTATAAGCTAATTGATGTTAATCATAAACATAGATATAATTGATATGAGCCATTTATTATGGCAGTTCAAGATCCTCAAGTATATTATTGTACATATCCGAGTTTATCTCGTGATAAGAGTACTTTGTGAGTGATTTGTAAAATCAAAGCTCGATCAAATTTTGAAGAATCAACATCTCAACAAAGAAGTACAGACTTATATATTGCACCGACATTCAAGAAAGATGACATAAATAATATTGAGCATGTGAATGTAGATGAAGAATCAGAAAATTTATGTGACTCAAATGATGGCCTAAAAAAATTGAAGATGATCAATTTCTATCCGAAGATGAGTTCGAACTTCTATCGGAATCAGATGAAATATCAGAAGATCTATTGGAGGATGATAGTAATGCTGATAATTAAACTGTTATAATTTTATTATAATATTAAACTATCAAAGACTACTATATTTTGTTGAAATCTATTGTTGTTTTTTTTTTCTAAAATACATGCTTGTTCATCATATATGTATTATTTGTTCTATGTCTTATTTTGTACAGTAGATGGCACCTAAAGGACTCGGCCGTGGTGGAGGTAGACGTGGATCTAAAAATGAACCAAATTCATCTAATATATTAGATCATGTTGCAAAATCAGTATCATCTCTTACCCACCATATCCAGACTTCAACATCACAATCAACATCTCTATTTCTATCACCATCATCATCATTGAGACCTCTATTATCACCTTTATCATATATAAGCCCACCACCCATTGTGCTCCTGCACACACTTTTATTCCATCTCTACCTTCAACACCACATTTTACACCAATAGTTCCCCCATTTACAAAATCAACAACATCATCAAATGTTGTGTCTTCCTCTACTATTAGTGTAAAGTTAGTAATTGAGATTGTGGATTGTAGGTAAATGAAATATGTAAATATAACTTGAAAAAAAATTTGATGTTACTATTAATGGTTTTTTTATATTGTTATGATTTGCTTGTTTTCAATGTTATTTATTATATTGTATAGTTTTATTCCATCTCACAAGTGTTCAACTATAATTACAAAATCTTTCAAGAAAATGGCCGATTCTAAAGTATTCTCCTAGAAGAAAGTTTCCAAATCGACAAAAGAGTCTTATTTTAATGATTTTCAAGCAAAAATAACAAAACAAATGCATTGAAAATAAATTATCTAATTACTTAACTATTATGTTGGTTATTATTCAAGCAGTAAAAAATTATGTTCTTGTTGTTAATATAAATTCTTTTGTGATTTTTCTATATATAGAATCAATGCATATGGACACTCAAATTTGATGGAAAGATAAAGTTAATTATGGGATGAGCAAAGTTGCTCGATGGTATTCCGATTTTGTCCATAAATAAAAGAATATAAAAGAAAGGAATGATTTTATATCCGAGGATGACGAGCCCAAGTGGCTTAAGTATTGGGAGGAGCCACATGTGAAGAAAAAAATAGATATTGCTAGCAAAAATTGATGAAGAGAGGTAGCTAGACTAGGTACAGAAATCTGTTGACACACAAGAGGGTCAAATTCAAGCATTGAGCATGTTTGAGATTTTGTATAATTTTAAAATTCTAAACATTTATATATTTAGTCATTGTCCTAATTGTCTAATAAATCAAATCTCTACATGGTTTTTTAAATATTTTGATCTTTTGTTTTTTTATGACTTAATAAAAACATATTTTAGGTTGGAGAATTGGGTGGAGATCCCAATTTTTATGAGATTTTCAGGAAGATGCTTGTGAAGAAAGTAGATGGTCAGTTTGTTTACAATAAGTCTCAGATGATTACTGTAATAATTTGTTATATTAATACAATTTCAAATATACTATAGTACATTTTAAAAATTATTTGGAATGCAAAATATTTATTTTATTTTATGTATATCTAGAATAGAATTTTTCTTTATTTTATCTCAGGAACTAATGGAGGAACGTGTGATAGCTGCTCATCAACAAGTTGAGGGTTCAATGGATCTTCAAATAATTGTCTATGATCCTATTTATTTAGAGACCATAGAAGGTCGTATGAAGCAGGAAGTGTACGACATCGGCTCAAAGAGAGTGACCTTTTGCTGTAGTAGTCTTGCTTCTAATTCATCTGTCTCAGCAATGGTGGATGAGGCAGTCAAACAATAAGCAAATGAAACAAATGAACATATTGTAGTTATGGAGACAAAAATGAAATAGAAGGATGAACATATATCTCATTTGAAGGAATAAATATATGAAATTAAAGAACAGAAGGATGTGCAGTATACTAATTTGATGGAAGAAATGCAAGAAATTAAAGAAATGAATAATGAGATGAAAGAAATTAAGAATGTAATGCAACATCAGATGTCCTATATGGAGTCACAATTAGTGGCATTGATGCAACAGATAGCATTCCGAGATCCAGCTATGAAACCTCGCAGGAGAGGCTAGCATTCCCTACTAATTATGAGGATGATTTCATATGAGAATTATTTTTGAATTGTTATTGATTTTTGTCTATGTGTAGCAATTAATTATGATATTTTTTTCTAGGTTCAATTTTTTTTATTCTGGTTATGTTTTTAGCTTTGCTGATTAACCTAATAATAAATCTTTGCAGGACACATTATGTGAGACTCACTAAAAAATTCTATTCAAATCATTCAGACATTGCCACAGACCTTCCAATGTATGGGTCTCATATTTATCGATTTCAGCTTGATCAAAAGGAGGCTTAGCTTCTTTTATCTTCATTTTTCCTAAAACATTTAATTTTTGCACTCTTTTTCTTTCTAAACATCATTGCTGGACATCTTTTATATTTTTGTTAAAGTTGTATGACTATGAACATTAATTTGTGTTTGTTCATGTCTATAATACCTTTTTTATATATCTGTGAATATATTTGTGTGTCCCCAAATTTTTTGGGTAAATTTTTAGCCTATTATAAGTATGTAAAAGCCTTGGCTAGTCCTCCATGGTGATGACAACAACACCTTAGCTTCTAGAGTTATGAATGAACCAAAAAATTAATTCCATGCAAATGCAAGTTTTTCTTGACACTCTTATTTTGTGCAGATATGCATCGTCACAGTTCAGATCTGAGACTAATTGTTATCGGTTATTAGTTTGTAAATGTAATATGTTATGCTCCATGTGCAGGTCTAACAATGGTCTCTATCTGCGTGGAGTACCAGAGAAAAAAGAACTAGAAATGCTGACCATGCCTGAGATACCTATATGCACTTTTTTTAAATCCTATTTTATTTTCTTCTGGTGTCTTTGATGGTATGTGTATTTGCATTATAGTACAAGTGTGTGTGTGTCATCCAAGGCTATGTGAGTATTTATACATACATATAATACTACAATATATACGTACATATATACTTGGTATAAATGTACGTATATTCCAAGTATATATCTACGTATATAGTGAGTATATAAGTATAAATATGCCGAGTTTATATGTTCATATATATAGAGTATATTTGTACGTATATACTTAGTAGATACGTACAGATATACTGTAGTATATATGTACATAAGTGGGTGCATATATTTATCTATAGACATGTATATATTGTCATACATACACACCCATTTACACACCGACTCACTTTTGAATTTATAATTGCTCGGGATGGTCTGGTCATCATTGTGTATTGCTTACTGATGCATGTAATAAAAGACATGGATATTAGATTTTTTCTAAAGCTAAAGGATGAAGATATTTCTGGTCTAGGCCAGCCATGCAGATAGAAGTTGGTTTAAAAAATCTTAGTAATAGTGTTGATATGCAATTATCACATGGTACAAATCGAACGTATGAGTAAATAAGTTTTCTTGCTCTTGGTTCTGCAATGATTGGTTCTAATTATACTAGGACTTAGGATGATGATGATGATGCTCATGTAGTGTCATGTAATTATGGTCCGGAAGGAATATCGGGTCCTATTTTGGGAGAAGCAGCGTGCCGCTTCGTCAAAAACTCGCTCAATCTCAAAACAAGTGGTTGGCACAGATGTTCATTAGTCGAGCATCATCGCACACCCCACTATTATTATTAGTGGCCACAACGATAGAGGTGGTGGTAATGGTGGTAGTAGAGGCAGCTGTGGTGGCAAAAGTGGCAGTAGTGGCAGTGGTAGCGATGGTAGTGGCATCGACAGCTACCGCGACAGGAGCAACATCGAAACTAGTTGTAGCAGCAACATCAATAAATGTGGTATATACATATGTATCTACTCATTATATACATACATATAATACTATAGTATTTTATGTACATATATACTAAGTATATATGTACACATAATACTGTAGTTTTTATTTACATATATTTCAAAAATATATGTACGATTTAAATGCTAGTATATATGTACATATATATTGCAGTATTATATATTTATCAAAACAAAACTTTTTTTTTATTTTGATTTGATTGAGTGGTTAAAAATTCTTACATATTTGGTACCACATTGTTCCCCATACAAAGCTTGTATAAGTGAAGGGATTTTTCACTAGAGATGACATGCCGTGACTCGGATAGCTTTGTCATAGTAGAAAAATGATGATCGGAGGAATAGAGGGAGAGAAAACAACATCAATGCATGGATATATTATATTTTATACACTGTCAGTAGATACATTGAAGAATAAGATGTAAAAAAATTTTGTTATTTTTTTATTTTAATTATGTAAAATAGTGTATTAGTATAAGTTATTAAATGATTTAAATTTTTATTAATTATTAATTATCAGTTATAGTTTATATTTTTATTCAATTTAATATAAAAATATTAAATTATTTAATTAAAAAATTTTAAAATAAATTAAATTCTGAAAATAGTTTTGAAATTAAAATAGATAGAGAAAATTTCATACCTAATTTAGCAAATTTCCCGAGCTAATTTAGCAAATTGCCCTAGCTAATTTAGCTAGGGATATCTTTATTTTAGCAAGAGATTTTTCTGTCTCTAAATTTATTTTGCTAGGGACTATTTCCATCACTAATATTTATAGATGAGCACTTTAGATTGGGAAAGCTTTCATCATTATATCCGTTTAGTGATGGAAACTCTCATTTAGCTTGCTAATTTAGCTAGAGAAAATCTTTTTTTAGCTAGAGATTTTTCCGTCACTAAATTATTATCTAGGTACACTTTCTTCACTATATTTAAGAGACGAGAACTTTAGATTGGGAATGGTTCCATTGTTAATCCATCACTATATCCCGTTTAGCGATGAAAAACACCCATTTAGGTAGGGAATCTTTCATATCAATATTGGATTTTTCTTATAGTGTATATATCTATATGTCTATTTATCTATCTATTTATTTATCTATTTATCTTTCTATCTATCTATCTATACATCTTTCTATCTAACTATCTATCTATCTTTCTTTCAATCTATTTATCTGTAAATCAATCAATATATCTATCTTTCTATCTATTTGTCTATCTATCTATCTATCAATCTATGTATCTTACTATTTATATTTTCGTCTATCTATCTATCTATGTGTCTTTATATCTAACTTACTATCTATCAATATATCTATTTTTATATCTATCTATCTATTTATCTATCTATATATATATATATATATATCTATTTATTTATTTATTTGTCTTTATATTTGTCTATTTATCTATAAAATAATCTATCAATCAATAAGTCTATCTATGTGACTATCAATATGTCTCTCTATCAATATATCAATATATTTATTATTCTATCTATCAATATTTCTATCAATATGTCTATCAATTAGTCTATAAATCTATCAATCTATTTATCTATCATTCTATCTATCAATCAAATGATCTATCATTCAATCAATCAATCATTAATCTGTCTATCTTTCTATCTATCTATTTATCTGTCTATCTGTGTATCTGTCTATCTATCTATTTATCAATCTGTATATCTGTCTTTCTATCTATTTGTGAATTTGTTTGTTTGTTTGTAATTCTGTGTATCTATCTATTTGTCTATCTATTATTCTATCTATCTATAAATCTGTATATCAATCTGTCTATCAATTTGTCTATCAATTTATCTATCAATCTATATATAAATCTATAAATCAATCAATCAATCTCTCTATCTATATGTACATCTATATATCTATCAATCTATCTATCAATCTCTTTATCAATAAATCAATCCATTTGGCTATCTATTAGTCTATCTACCTATCTATCTATATATATGGTCTTTCTATCTGTCTATCTATTTGTCTATCTATCTATCTAACTATCTCTCTATCTTTGTAAGTATCTAAATGTCTATTTATCTATCTATCTAACTATTTATCTCTTTGTTCATCTTTCTATCGATCTATCTATCAATCTATCTATTTACTATTTAACTTTTTGTCTATATACTTGTATATCTCTCTGACTATCATCTATCTATATATCTGTCTGTCTATCTGTCTATATTTCTATCTTTCTATCTAACTTAGTGTCTATTTATCTATCTTTCTTTATATCTATCTGACTATTTATCTTTCTATTATTTGTCTATGTATCTATATATTTATCTATCTATCAATCTATCATCAATCTTTCTATCTATTTGACTTTCTATATATATTTTTATCTGTCTATCTATCTATCTAACTATCAATAAATCAATCTATCGATCTATCTATGTATTTATCTGTCTAATAATCTATCCATCTTTGTATCAATCTATCTACTTTTCTATTTGTCTATCTTTTTATCTATCTATCTGTCTGTTTATCAATTTGTATATTAATCTACGTATCAATCTATATACAAATATTTATTTTAAAATGGCTATAAATTTTTTTATCAATCTATCATTCTATCAATCTATCTATATATCTCTCTATCAATGTGTCAATCAATCTCTTTATAAATCAATCTCTTTATATATATATATATCTATTTATCTATAAATATTTATATTTATCATTATGTCTGTCTATCTATCTATCTGTGTATCTCTCTATCTGTCGATTTATCTATCTATCTTTATATCAATTTGTCTATCTATTGTTTATTTGTTTGTCTATCTATCTATTTATCTATTAATCTATCTACTTTTCTATCTATCTATCTATTTATATGTCTATCTATCTATTTATATGTCTATCTATCTATCTGTCAATCTATTTGTCAATTAGTCAACCAGTGAATCAATCAATCTATCTATCTATCTATCTATATGTCTGTCTAAATATCTATCCAACTATTTATCTACCTATCTATTTATCTATCAATCAATCTATCTATTTGTCTATCTATCTATTTTTTGTATATCTATCTGTGTCTCTATTCTATCTATCTATCTAACTACCTATCATTTTTATTTATCTATCTATATATGTATCTTTCAATCTGTCTATCTATCTACCTATATTTCTATCTATCTACCAACCTATCTATCTATCTGCCTATCTATCTATCTATCTATTTATCTATCTATATATCATTCTATTGATCTATCTGTTTATCTTTATTTCTATCTGTCGATTTGTCTATCCATCTATCTATCTATCTGCCTATCTATTTGTCTTTCTATATTTTTATCTATCTATTTATCTATCTATCTATCTATATATCTATTTATCTATCTATCTGTCTATATATCTATCTATCTGTTTATATATCTATTTTTTATCTATCTATCTATCTGTCTTTTTATCTATCTATCTGTATATATATATATATATATCTATCTATCTATCTATCTTTTTGACTATCTATCTATCTATATATCTATTTATCTTTTAATGTATATTTATCTATCTATCTATCTATTCGTCTATCTATACATCCATCCAACGATCGATCGATCTATCTATCTATATTTCAATTTGCCTTATTATTGGTCTAATAATCTATTGATCTATCAATCAATCAATCTATCTATCTATCTATAAGTTTATCAATCTATAGATTTATCTATCTTTCAAAATGTTAATAAATCTATTAATCAATCTGTCTATTTATGAGTTTATCTATCATTCTATCTATAAGTCTATCTATCTGTATTTTAATTTGTCTATCAATTTGTATAAAAATTTGTATATCAACTTGTTTATCAATCTATCTATCAAAATTTTATTCAATATGTCTATTAATCTTTATTTCAATCTATCAAACTATCTATTTATATATTTGTCTTTTTATCAATCTATTAATCAATCATTCATTCATTCTATCTATTCATCTATCTAACTTTTTGTCTATCAGTCTTTCTATCTATTTTTTATCTATCTGTCAATCTACCTATATATCTATCTTTCTTTCTTTCTAGTTGTCTATCTATTTATCTATTTATCTATCTATCAATCTATATATCTAATAATCTATCTGTCTATCTATCTATCTATCAATCAATCTAACTATATGTCTATCTGTCTATCTATTTATCGATCAATCAATATATCTATCTATTTGTATACCTTTCTATATATCTATATGTCTATATATCTCTCTATCTAATTATCTATCTATCTATATGTTTATCTATCTATCTATCTCTCTATCTATCTGTCTATCTATATATCGATCTATCTTTTAATCTATCTATTAATCTGCCTATCAATTTGTACATCAATTTGTCTATCAATCTGTATATTAATATTTCTATCAATATGTTTATCAATTCATCTATCAATTTATTTTTCTATCTATCTATCTATTTATCTATCTCTCAATCAATCTCTATAGAAATATACCTATCTATCTATCTATATGTTTGCTTATTTCTGTCTATCTATTTGTCTATTTTTTTCTGTCTGTCTATCTTTCTGTCTATCTATGTATTTGTCTATCTATTTGTCTATCTATCTATCTATCAATTTGTCTATCTATCTATTTGTCTATCTTTCTATCTATCTATTTGTCTATTATTTTAATTGTCTATCTATCTATCTACCTATTTATATGTCTATCTATCTATATATCTATCTATCAGTCTATCTATATGTCTATTTATATGTCTATCTATATGTTTATTTATCTGTCTATCTATCTATCTTTCAATCAATCTATCTATCTCTCTGTTTATCTATCTTTCTATCTACCTATATTTTATCTAACTATATGTGTATCCTTCTATCTGTCTGTCTATCTATTTATCTATGAATCTATCTATCTATCTATCTATTTTTCTATCTATTTGTCTATCTATTTGTCTATCTATCTATCTATTAATCAATCAATCTATCTATATATCTATCTACCTACCTACATACCTACCTACCTACCTATAAATCTATCTATCTATCTATCTATCTAAAGGTGTAACTAAAGCAAACTTAGCTGAATTAACAAAGGCTTAGGTTCTGCTCAAAATATTTTGGAAGGGATTGGATTCTGCAAGAATTCCTTTATTTTTTAAAATCCAAGCTCGAGTTTGAGTTCAGCTAGAGCTCATCAAGATCGAGCTCGACTCGGGCTCATTCGTTTAAACCTCATTTGATTATAGCTTATGCACATTCATATGTGAGCTTGATTATAAGCTTATTTGTAAGCTCGATAAGGAGTTCATTTGTGAGCTCATTTACGAGCTCGGTAAGGAGTTCGTTTGTGAGATCATTTGAGTTCATTTGTGAGCTTGTTTATGATCTTTAACAAAAATTAATAGTTTAGCATCATATACTATATCTAAAAAAAATACTAATAACTTAATACAATAAGTTATTAATAATAACTAACATATCCAAACCAACTAAAAGTTACAACACCAATGAAATAAAAAAAAACTTACAATCATCCTTAAAATTTAAAAATAATGTTTAAATCTAACATATAACAACTTCAAAATAATCTTTATATCTTCATCTTTTACCATGATCTCTTCCATGTATTGGCCTCTAAAGCTTTCAAATAAAAGCAAACCTTGATAGCTTATATAAGTAAAATAAACTTCGAATAAATATATAATAAAAGCTTAAAAGACTACACCTGGAATAATAAGATAAATAATAAGTAACTTTGAATATTTTCTAATCAAAAAATAATAATATACCCATGCAACTCAACCTCAACTATATGCCAAAAATTAAAGTATATACAAGAAATGAAATCAGTTCCACATTATGCCATAAAAGCAACTTTCATGTGTGAGGTATTTGAATCTCTTTGAAGTCCTTTTCATACTATAAAAATTGAAACAATTTATAAAAAATAAAATAAAATATTAACATTGTAAAACAAAACCTAAACATGTACATAAACAACAATAAAAAAGCTCAAAATATTAAAATTTTATAACAGCACAAAATCAAATATAAACTTAAAATATGATAAAAATTTGAGATTTACTTTTCTTTTTCACTTTATCCCACAAAAGGCATGCCAATCTTCACCTCATAATAATACTTTCACCATGTATGCTCCTAAAGATGCATGATGTGGTTCAATAACTCTCTCCCTAGCACTGAATGCAAACTTTGAAGCTACAGTTGTGATTGGAATTGATAAAATATCACATGCCATCTTTGATAACAATAAAAACTTTAGAGACTTCATCTGCCACCAATCTAAGACATCAAAATTTAAATTTTCACAAAGATGAACACCTTCCTCTAGATATATATTTAAATCAGATTTAACTGGTTCAATTAATGATTCGAGATGTCTTATATAACTAAAAAATTAAGCCCTCACTCCACATGTTCCGATCGTCATAGCACTAAAAGATTCATTTTGAATCTCACTTTCATCCTCTTTTTCACTATTATTTGCTTTATGAGCTTCAACATAATCCTGATAAAGAATGCGCAAAGTCTCACGAATAGTTATAATATGTTCAATGATATCTGATCTTGAGTAAATCATAGAAAAATGCCACTCAATCAATTGTATTTTATTTCACTACCATCTTTCATCCTCATAATCATTGAATGCATAGACTCATTTTCATCAAGATATTTGTCATCCAACAACCTCTTGATATTATAAAGCTCAGGAAAAAATAAATTTGATGTTAGGTATTCAGAACCTACAATAACATGTATGATATTACCCAATTGAAATAAATAATTTTAAAAGCATGTAAATCACAAAATTAATTAAGATTAGTCAAATAAAATAATAATACCTAAGATGATTTTTGTAAGTTCATTAAATGCTGCAATAAATGAATAAATTTCAGTAACTTTCATCCAATCATCCTCACTAGGCAAGAACAAGCAACTTGCTTCTCTTTGTGGATATCTAGGAAAAACAACTTTGAACTCCAAGATAGTCAACGACATAAATAATATTGCATTCCATCTGTGCAATAATCAAAAATAAGTTTCTTTGAAGGAAACTTCAATTGCTTCACAATTTCTCCAAAAATATTCAAATGACTCTCTGACTGTGTCACATGTTTAACACTTTCTTGTACATTCTTAATTATATCACCAACTCTAAAAACCCTTCTTGTACAAGAAGATTTAGATTATGTGCACAACACCTTACATGAAGCAACTTTCCACAAAGAGCAAGTTGATTTTTATAGGAAAGGTATCTTTTGACATTCGAATAACAACATCAGTGTAAGCGACACTATCAACTATCACACTCCAAAATTAATCATCAATTTCTCATTCAACCAAACACTTACTTAAGCTATCAAAATGGCAACTCTGGAATGAGGTGGTAGTACATCACAAAAACTGAGAGTACGCTTTTGCAATTTCTAATTAGAATCTATAAAATGACAAGTAACAACCATATTATAAACCTTTCGATTGGTTGACTTCCATATATCAGTTGTCACCATTACTTAATTTTCATATTTCAAAAGAGTGAAACTTTTTTATTTTCTACCTCATAACTTGAAAAGCAATCTTTTTTTATAGTTGCACGACTAATCTTTTGATAATGTGGAGTTATAGTCTTCATCAACAAATTAAACACTTCATACTCCACAAAAGAAAATGGTAGCTCATTGACCATGATCAAATGAGATAATATATCTTTGATCTTAGTTTTATCATATTTAAAATTTTGTATTAAAGCTATCGTTACAGACTCTATTTTAGCGGAATTGAGTGTTAGTTCCATTTGTCAAACAATTTTATTTTCCTTCTAATACAATTTTCTTTAATGTGTCTAAGTAAGTAAGATGTAGTTCCAGCCTTAAGAAGTGTAAATCACCCCTTGCAATGGATGCATTCAGCCTTTTCTGATTTATCAGAAAGGGTGACTATTTTAAATTTAGACCATACTTGGGAGGTGCACTTTCTCTTCTTTGTGCAATCGTCCCCACCCTCTTCACTATCTTCAACATTTTCAACTCCATCAACACCCATAGTTTATAGATAATTTGTTTTCCTTATTCAAATTCACATTTTCTACAATAACATCTATGGCATTTTCATTATATGACTTTTTTGTGAATTTTCAGGGGATAACATACTGGCAACATGGTCCGACATCCTGTACAGCATAACAAAACAAATTATAAAATAAATAAGGTAGATTTCATATAATTTCAACATGGAAATTGTATATGAAAATTTGGAAAACTTTAAACACCCCAATTCAGCAACACAGAATTCAATCAAAAATAGTAGAAGACATTTGATTCACACTTTCATTAAAACATTCGCTTTGGGGTCTATCATACCAAGTTTATTTTTTGTTTTCTCTTTCATTTGGTATTCATTCTACTAGAGCAAGGGGTGAAAGAGTCAAAAGAGCAGAGATAATTGTATTCTACAGAGATAAGTTTTCCCCTCTGTGATGCAAATATCGGTAGTCTAAGTAAATTGAGTCATTAAAATCTCAGATGGTTCATTCGCCGTGCTTTCTTTGTAGCAAAATATAACCTTGCACTCAATGCTTTGATTTGTAGAAGTTAGTGAGAGATGGAGCAATGCCATTCCCAACAATATTTCAATTTTCCCATTGTAGAGACCAATACATAGAGAACAAGACCAAAGCTGTAAGTGGTAAAGAGATTGGCAATAAAGAGATAACAATGGAAGAAAGGAAAAGAAGAAAAGAATAGGGGAGAGTGCGGCATGGCGGGCGTGAGGCGGTGGTAGAGAATGGGAGAGCTGAGAGAGTAATATCTAATATGGTCTTTAAGTTTTTTTAATAGGGATGGGAAATAAATGATCAGAAATTTGGAAGTCAAAACATCAAAGTGATTGAACATGTGTAAAATGTTTCGTGAGCTTGTTCATGAGCCTGTTCACGAACATATTGCAAGCCTGTTCGTGAGCATGTTCATGAGCTAGTAAATGAGCCTATTCACAAACTTTTGCAAGCCAAACTTAAGGAAGCTTGGGTTCAGCTTGTTTAACTTACTAGCCAAAATGGAGTTTGGGCTCGGCTCATTTAACTTAAGAAACGAATTCAAATGAGCTTTTACTGAGTTGAGCTCAAAATGAATCATGAATCAATTGGTTCGGTTACACCCCTATATCTATCTATCTATTTATTTTATATATATATATATATATCATTTTGTCTATCTATCTGTCTATCTATCTATATTTTTATCAAACAATCTATCTGTCTATCTATTGGTTTATCTATATATATATATCTATTTATCTATTTGTCAATTTATTTGTCTATCTATCTATCTATTTGTCTACCTCTCTGTTTATCAATCTATCTATATATCTATCTTTCTTTCTATTTATCTTTCTGTCAATCTATCTATCAATCTATTTATCAATCTATTAATCTATCTATCGATATATCTATTTATCAATCAATCTATCTATCTATTTGTCTATCTATCTATCTAACTATTTATCTATCTATCTAATAATCAATTAATCTATCTATCTATCTATATGTGTATCTATCTATCTGTCTATCAATATATTTATCTATCTGTCAATCAAATCATCTATCAATATGTCTATCAATCAATCAAGTTATCTATCTATATTTCTATCAATCAATTTGTCTATTTATTTGACTATCTATCTGGCTATCTATCTATCTATTTTTCTATCTATTTGTCTATATATTTGTCTATCTATATGTCTATCTATTTATCTATCTAACTATTGGTCTATCAATTTATCTATCAATATGTCTATCAATCAATCAATTTATCTATCTATATATCTTTCTATCAATTTGTATATCAAAATGCATATCTTTCTGTCTATCTATCTATCTATTTGTCTATATGTTTGTTTAATTTTCAGTCTATCTATATTCTATGTGTTTGTATGGCTGCATGCATGCCTCATTGTCTGCCTGCCTAAATATGTGTCTATCTATCAATCTATCTAATGATTTGTCTATCTCTTTTTATATATGTCTATTTGTCTATTTATCTGTATGTCTATATGTTTATTTGTCTATCACTACAAAAAAAGCACAAGTGGTTAAAAAAAGTTCTCTAGCTATTTGGGCTTATTTTGTCACTAAATAGAATAATGATGGATTTATGATGGAAATTATCTCAAGCTAAAGAGCTTATCTGAAAAGTTTAATGAAAAAAAAAATTCTGTAACAAATTTTTGAACAATGAAAATTCTCTAGCTAAATATATTTTTTTCCCTTGCTAATTTTGATCGTAATTAAGAGTAGTAATTAATATTATTCAACTGAATAAATATAGAAAATTCCCTAGCTAAATTAGTGAGGGAAAAATTCCTAGTTATTATCATTCCAAAACAATTTTGACAATTTTATTTTTTTACAAAAAATTTGATTACATATTTTTAACCTTTTATTTTAATTTGAAAAACAACAAATACTATAAACCATTATTTTAAATTAACAAAACATAGATATATAATCATTTAAAACTATATCATCATCCTCATCATTAGATGGTTCATTTGTGCTAGGCTCACTTACGTGGGTATTATACTGGAACTCGTTGTGCTATTTGTCTCGCCAAGGCCACTAACTATGACTCCATATAGGTCATATGCTGCTGCATTGCATTCTTCATTTCTTTCATCATATCATTCACTTCTTTCATTTCCTACATTTATTTCTTCAAAAGAGTTATCTAAATGTCCATGAAAACCCTCAACTGGCTTAGAAGTAGTTGTCATATGTTTCTCCAAGAGTTCCTGTGATAAAATAAAAAATAAAAAAGTTGTGCTAGATAAAAATAATTTAAATATTATATTTTCCATAACACACTTAACTTTTAACATTCACTATAGTAGTCAAATAGTTATGGAACCACCAAAGTAGTGGCCACTTTCATAACAACTATATAGTTTTTACTCACTTGATTCTACTTAGAAAATCACTCTCTTTGATACATATAAAAAAGAATGAAATGAACACAACCCACTTGTTGCACACACTACACCATGGCTACATCAAACATACACACGGTGCACGTCCAGTACATCAAGAACACATGTATGTTCACTGCACCACACACACACACTGTGCACTTCTAGGCAGTTATGCACCACAGCTGCATGTCTACAGGACCACATCTCATGGCACCTCTACCCATTGGACCATGCACCCATTAATAGCATATGCCTGCAAAATAAATCAAACACTAATAAGAACTTTTAAAAAACATCTTTTGCAGCATCTTCTGCAATATCGAGCCACGTGATCCAATTGATAATTTCTATATTGGTGAACTGGTCGATCAATGTTACATGCATTAATGACTGCCTCAGTTGATATCGATTGAACTATATAGAAGATATGAGTTACTATAAATATGCTCCTTCAATGTTCCATTGGGCATGAACTCATAAACAAGTATAAAGCCTCCATCTTGACAATATCCAATGAATTGCACTAAGTTTCTATGATGTATTCTTGAAAGTAGAGTCATCTAAAAAAGATGTAGAAATGGTCCAAACTATAATTAGCAACTACAATTTTTCGATAAGTAGAAATAAGACATTTTAGAGTTGTGCATTAACCTAGCAGTTATCATAGATTTAAAAAAATATAATGCTTCATTATGTTAATAAAGTCATGTTAATTATGAAATTTAAAAATTTGTAATAAAAAACCATTAGATAAATAATTTTATAATTAAAATCATTTTTAAAGATATTTTAATAAATAAATGAATATATATATTAATTTCTACTAATAAAAAGATAAAATAATTAAGTGTACGATAAAATAAAATATATTTACAAAAATATTTCAATTAATGAATAAACAAGCAAATATTCATATTATTTAAAGTTAAACAAAATATTTTTATGATTATAGAAAACTTTTAAAAATATAATTACTAAAAGATTTGAAATTTTTGAATTATAAAAAAAAATTGCAAATTTTTCATAAATTTAAAAAAATAAATTGAAACTTAAAGATAAATAGATAGATATTTTAATTTAATAAAAAAATTGTTTGATTTAAAAAATAATATCTCTGTGTGGTAATTAATAGATCACTTCAAGTGTTTTAAGGGTTTAGAAAGAGTTATTTAAAATATTAATAATGATAAATTTGTTCAAAAAAATTAAATTTTCCCCTAAGTTGATTTGAAATCAAGTTTTATTTTTTGACCCTACTAAAATTTATAAGAATTAAAAAATTGAGTTGGATTTTAACTATTAGCTTTTAATATTCCATTTTTATTAAAATAATAAATATAACTTTTTTTAATGATTTTCTCACTTTATGTAATATTTGGAATTTTATAAATTATAAATTAAATCAAATAATATATAATTTTATGCCTTTAAAATTATATCATATTATATTCAAAAAAAATAACATGAATTCTTAAAAATTGATTACCATAATATATATATATATATATGAAATACTTTTTTATAATCTCATATTTTTTTTTATTTATGAAATAATATTAAAAATTTATCCATTAATACTAAATAAAATGTAATGTTATAATTTTTGTATAGTTATACATTTTTACAATTTATTTATGGTTATATTATAAATATGTTTTTTAAATTAATGAAATAATATAAAAATTTGATTACCAATTATTAGTTTTCAAGGTTATTAATAATATGTTTTCTTCTTAATTTTTATAGAGATTAATAAATTTTTTTATTTCTAACATTATTTTCATTAATTAATAAATAATATTACAAAAAATAACCATTAAAATTTCATTACATATTAACCATAAATTTTTTTATCTGTGAAATAATATCATTTATGGTTAAATAAAAATGTATTTAATTTTTTAAATTTTAATTAATAAATTAATATAATTTTATTTTGCTTTTTATTTTTGTCTCTTTTTTTTTCTATATATTTACATACATTTTTTTATTTGAGTTTTCTTGAAATATAAAAATGCTAGGGCAAGACATTCAAGCACTTAAACAATTTTTCTTATCTTTGCGAATGAATAATCTCAAGTATATCAAGTCAATACCCATTTCAAAAAAATATGGTAAGTATGCTAGTTAAATGCTTGAATCTTCATGGCAGTTTGGCGGACATTATAAATTTTACAGGAGATTAGTTGTGTCTTCTTTTCGATTTCATGACTTCATGGTTTTGGTTGCATTTTTATTTCGTCAACATGGCTAATCAAAGCATCATATTAGGAACCAATTAAATGCACAATAATAGACTCGTGCATCCGTGTCACTGATAATGACAGAGTAATTGTTAATAAAAAATATGTGCATGCGAGTACTGATTCATCTTTCTCCAAACTCCTTGAGAGTTTTTTTTCTGTTTTATGATTCTCATCCTCATCTTCTATTTACAGGTATTCTTCATTTTCATGCTATACAGCACTTTAAATCATCATGATCGACTTAAGGTATGAATCATTATTATGCTATACAGGTCTTCTCCATCCATAAAAGATCTATAAAATGTTTCACGAGATTTCACACAGATGCAATGACATTAGATGTAATTGCACCCTCTCCTTGGAAAATATTTGATTGTCATAATGGTAATATCTAGCCTTTTTTCAAACTCCTTATCGTGTTTTAAATGTGGCTATGAATTTAATTTATGCTAAGTATTAGCACTAAATATTATAAGGTTGCGACTTTTCAAGGAAGCAAAGGATTGTGGAAGTCATGGCAGAGTAAGTTTAAGTTTTGAGAACTGTGGCTGTAGCTTGTTTGCTTCATCTTTCAAAGCGAGAAATTTTGCTTTCAGCATTGAGATGATCATTCTGTTATAATGGTTGTTGGTGTTTTTGATGGGACTTGTGAATCCATTTTCCAAACTCTTGTTTCTTTAGGTTCTTCGATATATGAGTAAGGTTCTTTTGTATAATTTCTCGTGTTCCTAAAATTTTCTTAACTTTTTGATAGAAAACAAATCTGTATTCTTTCGGTAGATGGGACTTATATTTCTACAGAGGCAGCATGGTTGAAAAGCTTGATGGGCACATTGATATTATTCACAAGCGGTTGTACAATGAATGGCTTCCCTAGTTAGATGAACATTGTTGCTTGATGAGTTATGGAGTTATAAAAAACAAGCTATATCTCTACCAACATAATTTTGCTTGATAGAATTACCATAAAATTTATAAAGGTATTTACTTAGTATATTTACATTCATAAGTTATAATGATAATAAATAAAAATTTTTTTTTTATTAATTCAAGTAATTTACCAAATATTCTTTAAATGTGTTAATTATCCATTTGGTTGAATTTACTTATTCACTAAGTTGTCTTTTAGTTTGCATTTAATTTTTTATTTTAGCTATAACTCAAACTATAATGTAATGTGTATATGTTTTTGGGTTTTATTAATCTCAAGTTTGGTTTGTATAATGTGTGATTTGCATTAGTTAATTAACTAGACCCTCCAGTTGTAGGGGTCTAAAACCAAGAGATCTATTGATGCGGTGATATTGGTGAAGAGAAGAGATGGAATTGATGGTATAGTAATGAATAAATGAAATTTTGAGTTTCATGGAAATTTTTAACATTTATTTGTGAATTTGATATCTCTATTTTGGTTGTCTTGACAGTTATTCTATATCATTCAGTGATTCACAAGGAATGTGCTCCACAATAGGGCTACATTAGAGTAGGCTTTAAAAGTAACGTAGGCTACCCTTTTTTGTAACTTTAGCTCTTAATGTTGTTTGTTTAGAGCAATCTCAACCTAATGTTTACTTTCATCTTAATTCACAAGAAAATGCTAATGAACTATGATATAAAGATGATTGACTCTACATTGGATGTTAGCTTAAACTAACATTATTAATCTTTGGGTGGTAGGATTAGAAAGATGAGGGGTTGCATAGGTATTTTGGTATATTATTTTCATAGCTTATATTATCTTTTACAAATGTTTTGTGTAATTATATAATACTAATATTGGTTTTCATAATAACTTCAAGTTAAATTTGTTTATGAGAGAATAATATATTAAGATGATTGATCACTTGAAAAATTTTTATATTACATAGTCTATTCTAACATAGTCTCTTCAAAGTTACTGAGTAAAATTAATCGAGATATTTAACTTTTTTTATAAATATTGTAAAAGCGAGTGCCTTGTGTAGTTGGGTTGAATGTAATCTTTATATCTATCTTATCTTATCCTAATATATGGACGCATTTTATATATGAAGGCTAGATAAAAAATAAATTGTACCAATATCTTATCTTGACAGTCTTACCTCAAAAGATAGAAAAGATCGTGCATGATAAATCTTGAATTTGAGACTTACTGTTCATAGAGTTAGGAAAATTTTTTGTCATCACTTAAAGATGTTATATCTTATTAGATAGAAAAATATATCTATTTGAACATTTGAATAAGTCATGAAATTGAAGACCAAATGGAAGAACATATTCATCCATTATTGAATTCCACAAGAATTTGAAAATTGGATTTGAAAATATATCAATTATAATTGGTAGCTACTTATAAATTACTATAAATTATAGGAAATCTTTCATTTATAGTGATTTTCTTATAAATGTGTAAAATAAGTGTTGTAAATCTGTATGTCTAAGTATATTCCATTCTAATTCATAAGATATTTAATCTAAAATGAGATTATTAATTCTACTTTCTTTTAATATAATCAAATCAGATCCCCCTTCAATTCTATCCAATCAACACAACCTAAGAGTAAATAGGCATGAGGAAGCATTAGAAGTGCTTATACAAGCTACCAATTTTCTAATCATTCTTTGCCTATTGTGATAGATTCTATTAATGTATTAGAATGTATCTAACTTTAATGACATAGGACTCATTGAGATTTTAATTTTGATATTTTGGAAACTATATCTTTGTCCGCCACCAGCATGTTTCATAACTATTCGTTTGCTTGAAAGTGTTGCAGGTAGCAAAAATGGCTCATTTTTCTACACTCACACATTGCTTTTTCGATTAAATACAACCATTTTCAGCACTGAGGGAGTGTTTAAGGCAAAGTCATGGAACTATCATTCTGAATTTTCATCTGGAAATATGCAAAGAAATGTCTTCTTGCATGAAATTAAAATTAATGCTATGAAAGTTGAAGATCCTGGAAGTGGTGATGATGGTGAGGTAGAAAAAGCAACTCTGGAATTCACCAACTTAGTCTCTCTTAATGATGCCTCTAATTAGTTCTTTGATGTTCCTAATGCCATTGAGTTTTTTGATATTGACCATTTGTATAATGGAAGGTCTTCTGAAGTAAACTCTAATCTTCATGCTCCTATACTCCAAAAATACTTTTTTTACAACTTTCAAATGTTCTTGTTAAACACAATCTTATTTTTCAAATTATGATGTCTTCTTTTGCAGAATATCAAACAATCAAAGTTATCTTCCAAAACTATCATCAAGAAGCTCCATGATTTTGCTGGTTAGACCCATTTTATCAGTTATTTAATTTTTTCCACAATCTTCTATACTTATTGATACATTTATATATATTTGAGATGAGTGATTATAATTGAATTAACAAGTTTAGAAGTAGATGATAAATGATATATATATATATATATATATATATATATATATATATATATATATATATATATATATATATAAATAAAGAGTGTTTATAACTTTTAGAAGAGTGGCTTGAAGACCAATAATTTTTTCATGTGCTTTCTATATGAAGTTTGCAAATTTTGTAGCCATTTGATTTTGTTCTTGTTGGAAGGCCAAACATCTATTTTTTGAAGTTTTTTATATATTTATTGTTTAATTAATTTAATAATTAAAAATTGTAAGGTGTTTTTTTTTCATGTGTGCCTTGCGACACGCACATGAACTTGTTGAAAATAATTTGATAATTAAAAAAAAGTTGAGACTTTATGTTTTTTATATATTTATTGTTTAATTAATGTTTTGATAATGAAAAATTAAACATTTTGAGAATTTTAAACACAAAAACACTATCTTGTTGTCTAGAGCAAGACAACCCTGACTAGCGTCAAGCGCCTCTGCTTCTCTCTCCGACATGGATACATCATAACCTAATAGTCAAGTAAGAGAGATTTCCTTCAGCCATGAAATTTTTATTGATTTGAGATACGCTTTCTACGCTTACTCTTCATCATTTATCTTAATGCAAACGTGTGTGTTTTGATTCTGGTGTTTACTTTTCCAAATTCATCTTTTGCCTAGCTATTATATATTCTCTCATAAGACTTGGCTTACTAGTTCTAGTAATACAATTGAGTAACCCTATATTGCATTTTCTATATAATTTATATAGTAGATATTTGTGTGTATATGACATCATGTAATGTCAAGTTGTTACCACAATTATAAAAATGGGTGAAGATCCTAGTCATGCACAAAGTTTTAATCTGGATGTTCGTGGTAAATCATTAGAAGTACCAAAATCATGAATCACCATGGTATGCTTGGATTGATTATACACTGATTCGTATACATACTTCATGCTTGATATAATGCATTCATATTGTGTGGATGTTGATGTTGCACACTAGGTATGCATGCTTGATATCCATGTATTTTGCCACTCAGCCAGTCTATGGATTTTGATGTTAATCACAAAATGAGTGTTGGTATTTGTGGAGAGTAGTTTGTATATTTGGATGTGCAAAATTATTGCTGGCTATTGGCTATTGCTAGCTATTGGCTATTGCTAAGGATTTAATTAGGAAGTGTCCTAATTCAACCTAGAACTAAGTCTAAAGCTGATGGGAAGAGTCACTGATAAAATTGAACCGATGGGCTTCTTTATGCCTAATAAGATAACTAAGTACGTGCTATTTTTTGTGATTTTTAGCTAGATGTTCTTTTTACAGATAACAAAGCATTCATATTAGGTTTATTTGATTGACGATCATGTGTGTAATAGCTAAATCTAGCTCTAAGCAAATTATATTTTATTACATAAATCTTTAATGTTCCAATATTTATTATAGTTTATTTTGATATGTTTGTAACATTTTGAAATAATTTCTTGACAAGTATATTGGTTCATTTTTTTTCTGGCTTGTTATTTTGTTGTTTGGTTTTATCTCTTTATTTTTCATAACTATATTTCATCATCTTCTTGGTAAAAAATCTAAGCATCTATTTGCATTTGTAGACGAAACATCGACAAAGGACTGGAAAATGCTCGATGATAAGTATTGTTTTGTATATGCAGCCCCTAAAATAAATGAAAATGTATCGATAAAATGCTTGAAATTGGGAGATAAACTTGTTGTAGATGCTTTAGCTCCTGGATCTAGTCAATCAGTGCATCTAAAAATTAAGTAATATTTTCCTTCATGTATGCTTGGTTTTGTTTTGTGTTAGAATGTGCCTTTTATTAGTTAATATTATTGTAGCTTTGATTTGTGATTTTAGTGTTGATGATTATTTTGTTGAGGAAGTTCAGAATATGTTTTATGAGCAGTACCAAATGCAATACAAAAGTAGATGCCTTATATGGAGTCACAGTAAGTGCTCTTGAAAAGACAAATAGCACATAGAGTTCTAGCATAGTTCCCAAGAAAAAAGCTAGCACAATTGCATCAGCTAATGATGAGAATGATGATTTAGTTTTAAATGAATATATACCTATGTAATGTTTTAGTTTTAACTATGTAACTATTGTATTAGAAAAATTTATTAACTAATACTTTTTTTAAATTATAAATAATGGTTTATAGTAAATGTTTTATTCAATTTAATATAAAAATTTAAAATATGTAATCAAATTTTGTGTAAAAAAATTGTGAAAATAGCATTGGAATAAAAATAGCTAGGGATTTTTCCCTTGCTAATTTAGCTAAAAAATTTTTTGTACATATTTAGTCGAAAATTATTACGTACTATTTTTAATTATGATTAAAATTAGCAAGAGAAAAAATATAATTAGCTTGGGAATTTCCAAGTTAAAAAATTTGCTAGGAAAAATTTGTTCTCGTTAATATTTTGTAATGAACACTTTTGCTATGGAATATTTCTGTCGTTAATCCATCATTATTCTATTTTAAAGATGCAATAAGCCCAAATAGCTAGGAAAATTTCTTTAGCTATTTGGGGTTTTCTTGTAATGTAGATAGATAGATAAATAGAATGATAGACAGATAGGTAAATAGACAAATAAACAGATGGTCAGATAGATAGATAGATAAAGAGATAGAGAGAGAGAGAGATTGATTGATTGATTGATTGATTGACAAATTGACAGATAGATAGATAGACATATAGATATATAGACAAATAAAAAGATAGATAGATAGACTTATAGACATATAGACAAATAGAATGATAGATAGATAGATAGATAGATAGACAGATAGATATGGTAGGTAGGTAGATAGATAGATTGACAGATAGATAGATAAATAGATATGTAGATATATAGATAGGCAGATAGACATATAGACAGACAGATATATAGATAGACATGTAGATAGGTAGGCAAGTAGACACATAAATAGATAGATTCATAAATAGATAGATAGAGATTTAGATAGATAGATATAGATAGTCAGATATATAGATAGATTATTAGATAGATAGACAGATAGATAGATAGATAACTTGATAGACAAATAGATAGATAAAAAATTAGATAGATAGAGAGATTTAAAGTCAAATAGACATATTGACATATTGATAGATAGATAGATTGACTGATAGCCAAATAGCCAGATAGATAGATAGTCAGATAGTCAGATAGAGAGTTATACATATAGATAGATAGATAAATAAAAAAATTTCTAGATAGACTGATAGATAAATAGACACATAGGCATATAGACATATAGATAGATATATAGATAGACAAATAAATATATAGAAGAATAAAAGATAGATAGAAAGACAAATACATAGATAGACAGATATACAAATAGACAAATAGATAGATAGATAGACAGATAGATATATATATATATATAGACAAATAGACAGACAGACAAACAAATAAATAGATAGATAGTTAGATAGAAAAATAGATAGATAGATGGACAGAAAGTCAGATAGACAAATAGATAGATCGGCAGATAGATAGACAGATAGATAAATAGATAAGAAGGCTACCATGCCCCACCACTCCATGTGGCACCTTGCTCCCATGTGGCTTTTTTAGAATAGTTTTTCTCCTCTTCATGTGATTGGACCAAAGATTATGATCGCTTAGATTCATTATGTTTGTCCATCAACCCTATAGTTTCTGCTACCATATGGTTCTTCTCTTGGTTCGAAGCTAGCACCATCACTTCATTATATGTGACAACCTAACTGCAAAATAGTTCATTGAATACACATCCATGACTATAAATATTTAATATACACTCCATAAAAATAATATGCACACCATTAATATAATACTCATTCACAAATATATAAAAATTGTAATTAAAGACATGAACAAACACAAATCTGAGTTGATAGTCATACAACTCCAAAAATATCTAAAAGATTGCCAGGAATGATGTTTAGAGAGAGAGAGAGAGAGTAAAAAAAATAAAATTTTTCATAAATAATGAAGATAATAATAGCTTAACCTCCTTTTTATCTTGTAGAGATTGGTAAAGATTGAACCCATCCATAGGAAGAACCATGACAAAGTCTTAAGGCATTGAATCAGAATTTATTCGTGTGTCTCACATCAAATGTCCTGCAAAGATTCATAGTTACGTTAATCAGAAAAACATAAAAAAAACTAGTATAAAGAAAATTGATACCACCAAATAAGTTTCATCCTATTTAGCTACACATTAAAAAAAATCAAAATCATTGAGAAATAATTCTGATACAAATTCATCCTCATTATTAGTTGGTACATTTTGCTAGCCTCTCCTGTGTGGTTTCGCAGCTAGTTCTCTGAATGCTATCTGTCGCATCAAGGTAGCTAACTATGACTCCATATAGGTGATTTGCTATTGCATTACATTCTTAACATTCTTTCATCCAATCATTCAATTCTTTAATCTCTTCATTCATTTCTTTTATTTTTTGCATATCTTCCTTCAAATGAGTAATCTGCTCACCTTCACTTTTTTAATTTCTTGTATTTCTTCTTAAAATGAGAAATCTACTCATCCTTCTCTTTCATTTTGGTCCATAACTTCAAAATATTAATTTGTTTCCATTACTTGTTGTCGACTACCTAAACTAACCACTGCGGTAACAAATGAATTAGAAGTACAAAAGCTGCTACAATCCCAATATCACCTTCCCGTGTCAAGCTGATGTCATACACTTCGCTGCTGATCTTATGACCTCCTATGATTTACCAAGTAGATAGGTCCATAGTCAATTGGTTTGAAGATCCTTAGAAGCTCAACTTGTTGAGAAGCAACTCTCACATGATTCTCCATAAGTTCTTATGAAAAAATAAAAAAAAATAATTTTCTAGATAAACATAAAATAAAGTTAATATTTTGGATTCCAAACTACTTTCAAAATTTACTGTAGTATTATAGAATTTTATTAATATAATAGATTCTTACAAAAATAATCTGAGACTTGTTGACAACAAACTGACCATCCACTTTCTCCCATGCATCTTCTTGAAAATCTCATAAAAATTGAGATCTCGCCCAATTCTCCACCCTTGAGTATATATTAATAAAGTCAAAAAAAAATGTTAAAAAATTCAACAAAATTAATAAAACCATGCACAAATTTGATTTATTTGGACTATTAGTACTAAAAACAACTAAATATATAAATGTTCTAACTTTAAAATTGTACAAAATCTCGAGCATGCTTAATGCTCGACTTTGACCCTCTCGTGTGGCGGACATTCCTGTATAGAGTATGGCTACGTCATTCCTTCAATTTTTGCTGGCAATCTCTTATTTTTTTTCTTCACATCTGGCTCCTCCCAATGCTTAAGATACTCAAGTCAGTCATCCTCAGATATAAAATATGGCCTATCTTTTAGATTCTTCAATTTATAGACAAAATCTAAATACCGTTCAACCGCTTTGCTCTTCCACAATAGCTTTATCTTTCCATCAAATTTGGGTGCCCATGTGCACTAATTCTACATATTGAAAAATCACCAAAAATTGATATTAATAACAATGACAATATTATTTACTGCTTGGATAATACCAACATATTAATTAACTAATTAGATAAATAATTTTCACTACTTTTATTTCATTGTTTTTACCTGAAATTATTATAATTAGAATCCCTTGTTGATTCCAAAACTTTCTTCCACGAAAATTCTTTAGAATCGATCATTTTTTTGAAAGACTTTATAATTATAGCTGAACACTTTGTGATATGGAATAAAACTGTACAAATAAATACATAACATTAAAAACAAGCAAATCAATAATATATATAAAACCCACTAAAAGAAACATCATAAATTTTTATTCAAGTAATATTTACATATTTCATATACCTTCCATCCACAATCTCAATTACTAACCTGACACTGAATGTAGAGGAAGGCATGGTATTTGATGATGTCGATGGTGTTGTAAATGGGGGAACTGTCGGTGTAAATGGTGGTGTAGAAATTTTTGATGGATCAAGTGTGTGTAGATAGGGCAATGAGTGGGGCTTATATCTAATAAAGATGATTGTAGATGTGTCAATGATGGTGGTGGTGATGGAAATGGAGATGGTGATTGTGATGTTGAAGTCTGGATATGGTTGGTATTTAATGCTACTAAATTTGCATTGTGATGTAAAATATAAAATGAATTTCATTCATTTCTGCATCCACGTCCACCTCCGCAATGACTATGTCCTTTATGTGCATCCTATACAAAAAATAAAAACATAGAACAAATAATAGAGATATGATGAACAACCATGCATCTAAGAATAATACACACCAAAAGATTTCAACAAAATATAAAAAGTCTTTGATAGTATAATATTATAAAATAATCATAAATGTTAAATTTTCGACATCACTATCATTATCCAATCGATCATCTGATTTCATCTGAATCTGATGGACGTTCCAGCTCATCTTCGGATAGAAATTTGATCATCTTTAATTCTATATGCCACTATTTGAGTCACATAAATTTTCGAGGTCTTTATCTACACGCATAGGTGTAATATTATTTATATTATCTTCTTGGA
>JAREIK010003285.1:43047-74867 GCA_029783825.1 Sapria himalayana
ATTAAAGGTATGTAATGGTCTATAGATGAGCGATCCTTAAAGACATAATCTTTCATATAATAATAATATGATTTATAAATATAAAATTTAATAAATATAAATCAAATAAAAAATGTACATACATATGACTAAATAACTATTTTTTATTCTAAAAAATATTATATAAAATTTTTCTGAAATATTTATTTAAATATTTAAATATTTTATAAAAAATATGATATAATTATAATTATAATATTTTAAAAAAATTTTAATAATATAATAAACAAGAAATATTTATTAAAATAAAAGTAAAAAAATAATTTTTATTATGATAGGACTTTTTAAAAACTATAATGACTATAGATTTGAAATTTTGAATTATAAAAAATTTTCAAAATTTTCAAAATTTCATAAAATTTAAAAGAAAATAATTTGATATTTTATATTAATACATAGGGTGGAATTAAATCAAAAAATTTGATGATTTAAAAAAAAATATTTCACTGGGTTATTAATGAACACTTCAAATATTAAATTATAATGACAAAGATTCAAATTTTATGTCTTTATAATATTTCATGCCTTAAAAATTGTATAAGTAAATTTTTAGGAATACATACATGCATGCAAGAATGCGAATGATGCATGAATGCATTTATTATGTATTTGAATACTTTATTATATACTATTATTTTATTTATTTATGAAATTATTCATTTATGGTTAAATAACAATCTATTCATTTATTTTATTTAATTATTTATTTTTATAATTTTGTTTACTCTATATTTTTTAATATATTTAATCCAGTTTAGTATTTATATATGGTTTCTTTGAAAAACAAAATGCTAAGGCATTAAGCACTTAACATTTTTTCTATCTTCAACGACGAAGATATAGAGAAGCGAAATAGGACTATGGGAGAACCTACAAAATCTACCTCTTCTTGTTACTAGGTAATATTATCATTTTCTTCTCATTTGGAACTATATACATATCTTGTCTCTCTCAATTTGATTACCACTGGCTAATTTGTTTTTACAGAATATTCGAGTATAATTTTTTTTTATTTTTCCCCAATTTCCTTCTTTTTTCTTCTATTTTCATATTACATAATAGATTTTGACACTACACCATTAATGAACAATAAATGGTCAGTGTAAACTTTGTCTTTTTT
The DNA here is from genome assembly GCA_029783825.1 of Sapria himalayana. Classification (NCBI taxonomy): domain Eukaryota; kingdom Viridiplantae; phylum Streptophyta; class Magnoliopsida; order Malpighiales; family Rafflesiaceae; genus Sapria; species Sapria himalayana. Next base: position 44,207 of record JAREIK010003285.1, read on the forward strand.
TGTTAAATTTTAGGTTTTTATTGATTTTAAATACTAAATGTTTACATATTTTCCTCCTTCTGTAAACTTATGAAAATAAATAATGCTTGCTTTTTCTGCTTCTGTAACTTTCATAAAAAATATACTTAATGCTTATGTGTTCTATTTTTGTTGTCTCAAAATTATTATAAAAATAACATTTTATATAAAACTTTTATGCATTATTTAATCATATGACATTATATATAAATATATATACTTTAATATATATAAATGTATTATTATATATAAACACTAATATGTTTATATAAACATATAATGTTATATATAAATATTTATACATATTTATTAATGTTTATAAATATTTATACAACATTTACATAAACCTATCCATTTATATAATTTTTATTATCAATTATATAACATAAATGTTTATCCATTTTTGTAAACATTTAAATGACATTTTAATTTTTATTTAAATATATAAATTATAATGTTTATATAAATGTGATATATATACTATATAAAATTTATTAAAGTGTTACATATATATAATTTTATATAAGTAACATATAAAAAATATTGTAAACACAAATAATATTTTAACACTTTTATAATTATATAATCATATGCCTATAAAAAAGTATTTATAACTATTTATAATTATGTAAACAATTTTTATAACCATATTTATAACTATCCATAACTATTTTTTTAACTATATAATAATTTATAAATAAACATATAATTCTATATACCAATATTTCTAACAAAATAAAATATGTATAATAATATATAGCTATATATAATTGTATTTTACTAAATGCATAACTATAAAAACATTATATATAATTATTTCTATAACTACATACATATTTATAACTATATGTGTATAACTATATATAAATATTTGTATAACTATGTAAACTCTATATAATTAAATATAACTATATTTGTATCTATATATACATATATGTATTCATATAATAAAATTTTAATATTTGTTTATAACATTGTATATATTTATGTATACTACTTATAACTACTTGTAAGAATATATCTATATATAACTATATGTTTAACTATATATAACTCTATTTTTAACTATATATTATATGGGTATAAAAACATATAACTATAAATAATTTTCTTTGACTAAATGGATAACTAAAATAACATTATACAAAACAATATTTTAAATATATATACCTATATTTATAAATATAAATATAACTATATGTATAACCACATATAAGTATATTTATAATTACTGTATAACAACATACATCATTATGTTTAACTGTGTATAACTATTTTATATATTTTTGTATAACTATATAAAACTCTAAATAATTATAATATAACGATATGAGGCATGATTTTTTTTCCTGAATTTTTTTGTAGCTTGTGGAGATTGAATTTACAATCTTCAAGGAGGCTCACATCTATCTCAAGAATTATTTTATTGAGCATTTGGTTTTTAATGTGTAAATATATATACATATTCATTTAATTGATGTTTATAATATATATATATATATAGTTTTTATATATAAAAATAAATATATATATTGTTTTTTGTGGGTAGATATATATATTTTATTGAACACATGTGGAATAATGTTAAAAAATATTGATTAATATCCAAGCTCAATTAAATTCATGAAAAAAACTGAGACATTAAAATTAACAAACATATCAAGTATCATCGAACATAATTAAATTTTAATTTAAACTATTTATTCATATTAAAAAATTTGTTACATTTAAAAAAAATTGTAATAAATCAAATTAAATATAATTCATCAATATATATATATGGAATACATTTGTATATCATCAGAATGCATCAAAATACTTTGTTTTTGTTATTCTAATTGAATTTTGAGTATTATCAAACATTATTACTAATAAATAAGAATTATTAAAATATTATCATATGCTTATTAAATAATTATTGTAAAGCATAGAAATACAACAATAATATTATTTTATCAATATTTTATAGGCATCAATTAAAATTAAATAATATTTAACATTTTTATTTTGAGTGTTGACAAGATCATTATAACTGCCAAGGGTTTGTTTTGATTTTGCTGTTTGTTATTTTGAAATTCTTCTTCTACCTTATCTATTATCGTATATTGCATTTTCCATTGAAATTATATAGTCGATATTTGTATGTGAATGTTATCGTGTAAAGTGAAGTTATTACCAAAAGTAAATATATGACCAAAGATCCTTCTCATGCACAATTTTAATCTTGAAGTTCATAGTAAATCATTACAAGTACTAAAATCATTAATCACAAGTATATAAGTGATGGTTATATTAATAATTTTTGGTAAATTAATAATTTCCCATCCTTCATATTGATCAGGTATTAATTGAGGTGTATGGAAGTTTTAATTTCCAAACTATCCTTTGATTGCAGTTTTCCACAAATAATATTAATAATAATGATATGTAATTTTTTGTCTAATTAGTTTAAATTTGTAAGGCTAGGAATTTGTAATTATAGCTTGCTTCATATCTATGTTTTCTAGTTGAACACTTTGTATGATATGTTTTCAATTCCAAATATGTTTTGTTCATGTCTTAATTCTTCATTAATTCATTTTCCAAGAGTTCTTGAAATTGGATATCAATTCCATTAAATTATTCTTTTTTTTATATTCAAAGATAGAGTAGAATCACAGTAAAAATTATGCTATTTGAACATCATTGAGGTGTGAGAAGCTGACTCCTTCAAATTTTCAATTTATTTATTTTTTGCTTTCCTTTCTTGTCTATTCACATATTTTCTCCATTCATCTAGTAATAGCGTGATATCTATTAATCTTCGCCATTCTATAAAAATGCATTATCTATTAATGCAGATTCTACAAATGCATAGCCTCGATATTCACAATATTTAATCTTTAAATAATCATCTATAAGTAATTTTATTTAATAAGTAGTATATTTTGAAGTAATTATATGTTTCATTCAAAATAATGATTGAGCATTATTCTTTGTAAAATAAAATAGGGAAAAAAGAGTTCAGATCATCATTGGATGAACAAAAGGTTTATAAATGAAATTTTGAATCAAGAATTTTTGAGTGAGCTTAAAACTTTGATCAACTTTGTGGGTTGTCAATCAAAATGGATTGATGGAGAAAAAATTAAGTGTCCATATAATAACTACAAGTGTCAGAATATTTCTTTTTTATGATGTAAACAAAATAATTTGGCTTAGTACCAAATTATTTTGTTTGGATTTATCATGGGGAAAGTACAATGGCTCTTAACATTGACCAAAATAAGGATATTGAATCATTTGCATGTTGTGATGAAACATCAAACACATACAATAGAATGGTCATGGATGCTGATGGTGCTTACTTCAATATAAATTACATGGATGAACCACCAAATCCTGAAGCTCAAAAATTTTATGAAATGCTTAAAGTTGTAGATAATCAGCTGTGGCCTCATTGTAAAACACATTCATAATTGTCACATGTGGCTCGACTAATGAGCATGAAGTTAGAAAATCATATGCTTGAGAAATTATTTGATTAGTTAATAGAACTGATGAAAGAGATTATTTCTAATAATAATTTTGTCACGAACAACTTTTACAAAACTAAGAAGTTACTATGAAGTATGGGTCTACCAGTGGAAAAGATTGTTGTTTCAATGGATGTATGTTATATTGAGGTGGTGATAGTGATTTAATTATCAGTAAGTTTTGTGATCATTTTCAGTTTAAGAAGGCACCTTGTATTGTTGATATGAAACAAAGGGTGAAAGTTGCATTAAAGAAGATGAATTACTTTCTTGTAATTCCTCGATTACAAAGACTATATGCATCAAATGCTATAGCAAATGATATGAGGTTGCATTTTGAGCATGAGGTTGAAGAAGGGTTGATTAGTCATCCATTAGATTCAATTGCTTGGAAGCATTTTAATGATATACATCAAGATTTTCTAGCTAAAAGTCAAAATGTGAGATTAGGTCTCAGCACTGATGGATTTCAACCATTTGGCCAATCTAGACAATACTATTCAACATGGCTAGTGATAGTTGCACCTTATAATTTTCCTTCGTGGTTGTGTATGAAGGAGCAATATATGTTTTTGCCAATATTGGTTCCAGGGCCAAAAAATCTGAAAGACATACTGGATGTTTTCTTACAGACCCATATACTAGTGTTAAATAATTTGTGGAATGTTGATGTGAATACATATGACATCTCAAAGAAGCAAAGTTTTATTATGCAGGCGGCACTTATGTGGATGGTAAGTGAATTTTTTTCATATTTAATGTTGTCTAATTGAAGTACTACAAGATGATTTGAATGTTCATATTGCATGAAAAATTCAGATGCATTATCCCTCAAATTAAGTCGTAAACAGTTATGGTTTGATAATCATCATAAGTTTCTACCTACGAATCATTCATTCCATAGAAATAAAAATGCATTTCAAAGAAATAAAATAGTGATGATAGTTGCACTAGCTGTTGATTCAGAAGATAAACTTTTGACAGAGATCTAAAGTTTGGGTCTAAAGAATGTGACTGAAAAGGATACTATTAGAACTAATACACCAATATGCAATATATTTGTATGGAGGAAATGCATTACTTTTTGGGACGTGCCCTATTGGAAGTCCAATTTAATTTATCATAACTTGGATGTAATGCATATTGAAAAAATATGTTTGCCAATGTTTTCGACACTATCTTTAATATATACGGAAAACAAAATACACTTTAAAATCAAGACAAGAGTTGAATTATAACTATCAGCATCTTGAATTGAAACATAACTAGACAAAAAGAAAATTCTTTAAAGTTTGTTACACACTTGATAAAAAGGCAAGATAGATATTGTGTGAATGGGTTAAAAATTTCAAATTCCCTGATAGATATGTGTCAAATATGGGTAGATGTGTGGATATGAAGAATCTTAAGTTAATTGGAATGAAAAGTCATGACTATCATGTATTTATGCATAGATTAATATCAATTGCATTCCATGAATTACTTTTCCTAAGTGTTTGGAAGGTCCTTATAGAAGTTAGTTTTTCTTCAAACAGCTAACTGCCACCACAATCAAAATAGATGACATGGTGAGGCTGGAGAATGACATACTAGTTATTCTTTGTAAGCTTGAATGAATATACTCACTGAGCTTTTTTGACTCTAAGGAGCATTTCTCATTTCATTTGGCATATGAAGTAAGGATAGCAAGGCCAGTATAATATAAGTGGATGTATCCTTTTGACAAGTAAATACATATAAGTCATTATGTTTTATTATTTCAAACATAAAGTAATATTGTAATTTAATATAATTGAAACCTACCATTTTGGTTGTAGGTATCTTTGTTAATTTTAATTTGAATATTAGAAATAAGGAAAAAGTTGAAAGTTCAATTTGCAATGCATATTTAGTAGAAGAAGCATCATCTTTTTGTTATTATTATTTTAAGGATCATATTAATACAAAGATTAGAAATGTGCCCGAAAATTATGAAGGTCATGTGTCTGTAGAATATAATTCTATGGACAAGCTATCTATCTTCAAGCCCTCTCGAAGAGTATTTGGAAGAACAAAGAAAAGATGTATGACAAATGAAGAGTACAAAGCAACCCGTAGCTATGTTTTATCTAATTGTGAAAAGGTTGCACCATATATTGAGTATATATACCCAAAATGGTTGCAGGTTTAATCAGTGTAATTTTTTCCTTAATAGGAATAATTAAAAATTGATATACATTTTTTTTCATCTATTTATATGTGTGTAGTATTTATGTTGAGCAGTTAAAAAATAGGCACCAATAATTTCCAGCAATGAGGTCAATTATATGCTATAATAGATTTTTTGAATTGGTTCAAAAACTATGTGAGAATTATTAAGTTTTAATTATTTAAAATTGTTAATTTATTAGTATTTTTTAGTTGGTAAATCATTTGTTTAATTAATGCAACAGGTAAATGATCCTTCAATTGGAAATTCCAATATAATTTCAATTTGTCAATGGATATAAATTTCACACAATTGGGAATGGTTCTTCTAAAGCAACAATGAATAATGGTGTATGCATTAAAAGCTTAGGTTATGGTGTAGATGAGATTGATTATTATGGTCAACTCACAAAAGTTATTGAGTTGGAGTATCCTCGACTTGAAAATAATAGGATTTTATTATTAAAGTGTGAGTGGTTTGATCCTACACGAAATGTGGGTACAAAGATTCATTCGGATTATAAGCTAATGGATGTTAACCATAAACATAGATATAATTGATATGAGCCATTTATTATGGTAGTTCAAGCCACTCAAGTATATTATTATACATATCCAAGTTTATCTCTTGATAAGAGTGACTGGTGGATGATTTGCAAAATCAAAGCTCGATCAATTTTTGAAGTACCAACATCTCAAGAAAGAAGTACAAACTTAGCTATTGCACCGGCATTCCAAGAAGATAATATAAATAATATTACACCTATGCGTGTAGATAAAGACCTCGAAAATTTATGTGACTCAAATAGTGGCATAATAGAAATTAAAGATGATCAAATTTCTATCCGAAGATGAGCTGGAACGTCCATCAGATTCAGATGAAATCAGATGATCGATTGGATAATGATAGTGATGTCGAAAATTTAACATTTATGATTATTTTATAATATTATACTATCAAAGACTTTTTATATTTTGTTGAAATCTTTTGGTGTGTATTATTCTTAGATGCATGGTTGTTCATCATATCTCTATTATTTGTTCTATGTTTTTATTTTTTGTATAGTAGATGCACATAAAGGACATAGTCATTGCGGAGGTGGACGTGGATGCAGAAATGAATGAAATTCATTTTATATTTTACATCACAATGCAAATTTAGTAGCATTAAATACCAACCATATCCAGACTTCAACATCACAATCACCATCTCCATTTCCATCACCACCACCATCATTGACACATCTACAATCATCTTTATTAGATATAAGCCCACCACTCATTGCCCTATCTACACACACTTTGATCCATCAAAAATTTCTACACCACCATTTACACCGACAGTTCCCCCATTTACAACACCATCGACATCATCAAATACCATGCCTTCCTCTACATTCAGTGTCAGGTTAGTAATTGAGATTGTGGATGGAAGGTATATGAAATATGTAAATATTACTTGAATAAAAATTTATGATGTTTCTTTTAGTGGGTTTTTATATATATTATTGATTTGCTTGTTTTTAATGTTATGTATTTATTTGTACAGTTTTATTCCATATCACAAGTGTTCAGCTATAATTATAAAGTCTTTCAAAAAAATGATCGATTCTAAAGAATTTTCGTGGAAGAAAGTTTTGGAATCAACAAGGGATTCTAATTATAATAACTTTCAGGTAAAAACAATGAAATAAAAGTAGTGAAAATTATTTATCTAATTAGTTAATTAATATGTTGGTTATTATCCAAGCAGTAAATAATATTGTCATTGTTATTAATATCAATTTTTGGTGATTTTTCAATATGTAGAATTAGTGCACATGGGCACCCAAATTTGATGGAAAGATAAAGCTATTGTGGAAGAGCAAAGCGGTTGAACGGTATTTAGATTTTGTCTATAAATTGAAGAATCTAAAAGATAGGCCATATTTTATATCTGAGGATGACTGACTTGAGTATCTTAAGCATTGGGAGGAGCCAGATGTGAAGAAAAAAAATAAGAGATTGCCAGCAAAAATTGAAGGAATGACGTAGCCATACTCTATACAGGAATGTCTCGCCACACGAGAGGGTCAAAGTCGAGCATTAAGCATGCTCGAGATTTTGTACAATTTTAAAGTTTAGAACATTTATATATTTAGTTGTTTTACTAATAGTCCAAATAAATCAAATTTGTGCATGGTTTTATTAATTTTGTTGAATTTTTTAACATTTTTTTTGACTTTATTAATATATACTCAAGGGTGGAGAATTGGGTCGAGATCTCAATTTTTATGAGATTTTCAAGAAGATGCATGGGAAGAAAGTGGATGGTCAGTTTGTTGTCAACAAGTCTCAGATTATTTTTGTAAGAATCTATTATATTAATAAAATTCTATAATACTACAGTAAATTTTGAAAGTAGTTTGGAATCCAAAATATTAACTTTATTTTATGTTTATCTAGAAAATTATTTTTTTTTATTTTTTCATAAGAACTTATGGAGAATCATGTGAGAGTTGCTTCTCAACAAGTTGAGGCTTCTAAGGATCTTCAACCAATTGACTATGATCCTATCTATTTGGAAATCATAGGAGGTCATAAGAAGCAGCGAGTGTATGACATCAGCTTGAAGGGAGTGATATTTTGTTGTAGCAGCTGTACTTCTAATTCATTTGTTACCGCAGTGGTTAGTTAGGTAGTCGAACAACAAGTAATGGAAACAAATTAATATTTTGAAGTTATGGACCAAAATGAAAGAGAAGGATGAGTAGATTTCTCATTTTAAAGAAGAAATACAAGAAATTAAAAAAGTGAAGGATGAGCAGATTACTCATTTGAAGGAAGATATGCAAAAAATAAAAGAAATGAATGAAGAGATTAAAGAATTGAATGATTGGATGAAAGAATGTTAAGAATGTAATGCAATAGCAAATCACCTATATGGAGTCATAGTTAGCTACCTTGATGCGACAGATAGCATTCAGAGAACTAGCTGCGAAACCACACAGGAGAGGCTAGCAAAAATGTACCAACTAATAATGAGGATGAATTTGTATCAGAATTATTTCTCAATGATTTTTGATTTTTTTTAATGTGTAGCTAAATAGGATGAAACTTATTTGGTGGTATCAATTTTCTTTATACTAGTTTTTTTTATGTTTTTCTGATTAACGTAACTATGAATCTTTGCAGGACATTTGATGTGAGACACACGAATAAATTCTGATTCAATGCCTTAAGACTTTGTCATGGTTCTTCCTATGGATGGGTTCAATCTTTACCAATCTCTACAAGATAAAAAGGAGGTTAAGCTATTATTATCTTCATTATTTATGAAAAATTTTATTTTTTTTACTCTCTCTCTCTCTCTCTAAACATCATTCCTGGCAATCTTTTAGATATTTTTGGAGTTGTATGACTATCAACTCAGATTTGTGTTTGTTCATGTCTTTAATTACAATTTTTATATATTTGTGAATGAGTATTATATTAATGGTGTGCATATTATTTTATGGAGTGTATATTAAATATTTATAGTCATGGATGTGTATTCAATGAACTATTTTGCAGTTAGGTTGTCACATATAATGAAGTGATGGTGCTAGCTTCGAACCAAGAGAAGAACCATATGGTAGCAGAAACTATAGGGTTGATGGACAAACATAATGAATCTAAGCGATCATAATCTTTGGTCCAATCACATGAAGAGGAGAAAAACTATTCTAAAAAAGCCACATGGGAGCAAGGTGCCACATGGAGTGGTGGGGCATGGTAGCCTTCTTATCTATTTATCTATCTGTCTATCTATCTGCCGATCTATCTATTTGTCTATCTGACTTTCTGTCCATCTATCTATCTATTTTTCTATCTAACTATCTATCTATTTATTTGTTTGTCTGTCTGTCTATTTGTCTATATATATATATATATCTATCTGTCTATCTATCTATCTATTTGTCTATTTGTATATCTGTCTATCTATGTATTTGTCTTTCTATCTATCTTTTTATTCTTCTATATATTTATTTGTCTATCTATATATCTATCTATATGTCTATATGCCTATGTGTCTATTTATCTATCAGTCTATCTAGAAATTTTTTTATTTATCTATCTATCTATATGTATAACTCTCTATCTGACTATCTGACTATCTATCTATCTGGCTATTTGGCTATCAGTCAATCTATCTATCTATCAATATGTCAATATGTCTATTTGACTTTAAATCTCTCTATCTATCTAATTTTTTATCTATCTATTTGTCTATCAAGTTATCTATCTATCTATCTGTCTATCTATCTAATAATCTATCTATATATCTGACTATCTATCTATCTATCTATCTAAATCTCTATCTATCTATTTATGAATCTATCTATTTATGTGTCTACTTGCCTACCTATCTACATGTCTATCTATATATCTGTCTGTCTATATGTCTATCTGCCTATCTATATATCTACATATCTATTTATCTATCTATCTGTCAATCTATCTATCTACCTACCTACCAATCTATCTGTCTATCTATCTATCTATCTATCTATCTATCTATCATTCTATTTGTCTATATGTCTATAAGTCTATCTATCTATCTTTTTATTTGTCTATATATCTATATGTCTATCTATCTATCTGTCAATTTGTCAATCAATCAATCAATCAATCAATCTCTCTCTCTCTCTATCTCTTTATCTATCTATCTATCTGACCATCTGTTTATTTGTCTATTTACCTATCTGTCTATCATTCTATTTATCTATCTATCTACATTACAAGAAAACCCCAAATAGATAAAGAAATTTTCCTAGCTATTTGGGCTTATTGCATCTTTAAAATAGAATAATGATGGATTAACGACAGAAATATTCCATAGCAAAAGTGTTCATTACAAAATATTAACGAGAACAAATTTTTCCTAGCAAATTTTTTAACTTGGAAATTCCCAAGCTAATTATATTTTTTCTCTTGCTAATTTTAATCATAATTAAAAATAGTACGTAATAATTTTCGACTAAATATGTACAAAAAATTTTTTAGCTAAATTAGCAAGGGAAAAATCCCTAGCTATTTTTATTCCAATGCTATTTTCACAATTTTTTTACACAAAATTTGATTACATATTTTTAAATTTTTATATTAAATTGAATAAAAACATTTACTATAAACCATTATTTATAATTTAAAAAAAGTATTAGTTAATAAATTTTTCTAATACAATAGTTACATAGTTAAAACTAAAACATTACATAGGTATATATTCATTTAAAACTAAATCATCATTCTCATCATTAGCTGATGCAATTGTGCTAGCTTTTTTCTTGGGAACTATGCTAGAACTCTATGTGCTATTTGTCTTTTCAAGAGCACTTACTGTGACTCCATATAAGGCATCTACTTTTGTATTGCATTTGGTACTGCTCATAAAAAATATTCTGAACTTCCTCAACAAAATAATCATCAACACTAAAATCACAAATCAAAGCTACAATAATATTAACTAATAAAAGGCACATTCTAACACAAAACAAAACCAAGCATACATGAAGGAAAATATTACTTAATTTTTAGATGCACTGATTGACTAGATCCAGGAGCTAAAGCATCTACAACAAGTTTATCTCCCAATTTCAAGCATTTTATCGATACATTTTCATTTATTTTAGGGGCTGCATATACAAAACAATACTTATCATCGAGCATTTTCCAGTCCTTTGTCGATGTTTCGTCTACAAATGCAAATAGATGCTTAGATTTTTTACCAAGAAGATGATGAAATATAGTTATGAAAAATAAAGAGATAAAACCAAACAACAAAATAACAAGCCAGAAAAAAAATGAACCAATATACTTGTCAAGAAATTATTTCAAAATGTTACAAACATATCAAAATAAACTATAATAAATATTGGAACATTAAAGATTTATGTAAATAAAATATAATTTGCTTAGAGCTAGATTTAGCTATTACACACATGATCGTCAATCAAATAAACCTAATATGAATGCTTTGTTATCTGTAAAAAGAACATCTAGCTAAAAATCACAAAAAATAGCACGTACTTAGTTATCTTATTAGGCATAAAGAAGCCCATCGGTTCAATTTTATCAGTGACTCTTCCCATCAGCTTTAGACTTAGTTCTAGGTTGAATTAGGACACTTCCTAATTAAATCCTTAGCAATAGCCAATAGCTAGCAATAGCCAATAGCCAGCAATAATTTTGCACATCCAAATATACAAACTACTCTCCACAAATACCAACACTCATTTTGTGATTAACATCAAAATCCATAGACTGGCTGAGTGGCAAAATACATGGATATCAAGCATGCATACCTAGTGTGCAACATCAACATCCACACAATATGAATGCATTATATCAAGCATGAAGTATGTATACGAATCAGTGTATAATCAATCCAAGCATACCATGGTGATTCATGATTTTGGTACTTCTAATGATTTACCACGAACATCCAGATTAAAACTTTGTGCATGACTAGGATCTTCACCCATTTTTATAATTGTGGTAACAACTTGACATTACATGATGTCATATACACACAAATATCTACTATATAAATTATATAGAAAATGCAATATAGGGTTACTCAATTGTATTACTAGAACTAGTAAGCCAAGTCTTATGAGAGAATATATAATAGCTAGGCAAAAGATGAATTTGGAAAAGTAAACACCAGAATCAAAACACACACGTTTGCATTAAGATAAATGATGAAGAGTAAGCGTAGAAAGCGTATCTCAAATCAATAAAAATTTCATGGCTGAAGGAAATCTCTCTTACTTGACTATTAGGTTATGATGTATCCATGTCGGAGAGAGAAGCAGAGGCGCTTGACGCTAGTCAGGGTTGTCTTGCTCTAGACAACAAGATAGTGTTTTTGTGTTTAAAATTCTCAAAATGTTTAATTTTTCATTATCAAAACATTAATTAAACAATAAATATATAAAAAACATAAAGTCTCAACTTTTTTTTAATTATCAAATTATTTTCAACAAGTTCATGTGCGTGTCGCAAGGCACACATGAAAAAAAAACACCTTACAATTTTTAATTATTAAATTAATTAAACAATAAATATATAAAAAACTTCAAAAAATAGATGTTTGGCCTTCCAACAAGAACAAAATCAAATGGCTACAAAATTTGCAAACTTTATACAGGAAAGCACATGAAAAAATTATTGGTCTTCATGCCACTCTTCTAAAAGTTATAAACACTCTTTATGTTTATATATATATATATATATATATATATATATCATTTATCATCTCCTTCTAAACTTGTTAATTCAAATTATAATCACTCATCTCAAATATATATAAATGTATCAATAAGTATAGATGATTGTGGAAGAAATTAAATAACTGATAAAATGGGTCTAACCAGCAAAATCATGGAGCTTCTTGATGTTAGTTTAGGAAGATAACTTTGATTGTTTGATATTCTGCAAAAGAAGACATCATAATTTGAAAAATAAGATTGTGTTTAACAAGAACATTTTGAAAGTTGTAAAAAAAGTATTTTTGGAGTATAGGAGCATGAAGATTAGAGTTTACTTCAGAAGACCTTCCATTATACAAATGGTCAATATCAAAAACTCAATGGCATTAGGAACATCAAAGAACTAATTAGAGGCATCATTAAGAGAGACTAAGTTGGTGAATTCCAGAGTTGCTTTTTCTACCTCACCATCATCACCACTTCCAGGATCTTCAACTTTCATAGCATTAATTTTAATTTCATGCAAGAAGACATTTCTTTGCATATTTCCAGATGAAAATTCAGAATGATAGTTCCATGACTTTGCCTTAAACAACTCCCTCAGTGCTGAAAATGGTTGTATTTAATCGAAAAAGCAATGTGTGAGTGTAGAAAAATGAGCCATTTTTGCTACCTGCAACACTTTCAAGCAAACGAATAGTTATGAAACATGCTGGTGGCGGACAAAGATATAGTTTCCAAAATATCAAAATTAAAATCTCAATGAGTCCTATGTCATTAAAGTTAGATACATTCTAATACATTAATAGAATCTATCACAATAGGCAAAGAATGATTAGAAAATTGGTAGCTTGTATAAGCACTTCTAATGCTTCCTCATGCCTATTTACTCTTTAGGTTGTGTTTGATTGGATAGAATTGAAGGGGGATATGATTTGATTATATTAAAAGAAAGTAGAATTAATAATCTCATTTTAGATTTAAATATCTTATGAATTAGAATGGAATATACTTAGACATACAGATTTACAACACTTATTTTACACATTTATAAGAAAATCACTATAAATGAAAGATTTCCTAATAATTTATAGTAATTTATAAGTAGCTACCAATTATAATTGATATATTTTCAAATCCAATTTTCAAATTCTTGTGGAATTCAAATAATGGATGAATATGTTCTTCCATTTGGTCTTCAATTTCATGACTTATTCAAATGTTCAAATAGATATATTTTTCTATCTAATAAGATATAACATCTTTAAGTGATGACAAAAAATTTTCCTAACTCTATGAACAGTAAGTCTCAAATTCAAGATTTATCATGCACGATCTTTTCTATCTTTTGAGGTAAGACTGTCAAGATAAGATATTGGTACAATTTATTTTTTTATCTAGCCTTCATATATAAAATGCGTCCATATATTAGGATAAGATAAGATAGATATAAAGATTACATTCAACCCAACTACACAAGGCACTCGCTTTTACAATATTTATAAAAAAAGTTAAATATCTCGATTAATTTTACTCAGTAACTTTGAAGAGACTGTGTTAGAATAGACTATGTAATATAAAAATTTTTCAAGTGATCAATCATCTTAATATATTATTCTCTCATAAACAAATTTAACTTGAAAGTTATTATGAAAACCAATATTAGTATTTATATAATTACACAAAACATTTGTAAAAGATAATATAAGCTATGAAAATAATATACCAAAATACCTATGCAACCCCTCATCTTTCTAATCCTACCACCCAAAGATTAATAAATGTTAGTTTAAGCTAACATCCAATGTAGAGTCAATCATCTTTATATCATAGTTCATTAGCATTTTCTTGTGAATTAAGATGAAAGTAAAACATTAGGTTGAGATTGCTCTAAACAAACAACATTAAGAGCTAAAGTTACAAAAAAGGGTAGCCTACGTTACTTTTAAAGCCTACTCTAATGTAGCCCTATTGTGGAGCACATTCCTTGTGAATCACTGAATGATATAGAATAACTGTCAAGACAACCAAAATAGAGATATCAAATTCACAAAATAAATGTTAAAAATTTCCATGAAAACTCAAAATTTCATTTATTCATTACTATACCATCAATTCCATCTCTTCTCTTCACCAATATCACCGCATCAATAGATCTCTTGGTTTTAGACCCCTACAACTGGAGGGTCTAGTTAATTAACTAATGCAAATCACACATTATACAAACCAAACTTGAGATTAATAAAACCCAAAAACATATACACATTACATTATAGTTTGAGTTATAGCTAAAATAAAAAATTAAATGCAAACTAAAAGACAACTTAGTGAATAAGTTAAATTCAACCAAATGGATAATTAACACATTTAAAGAATATTTGGTAAATTACTTGAATTAATAAAAAAAAAAATTTTTATTTATTATCATTATAACTTATGAATGTAAATATACTAAGTAAATACCTTTATAAATTTTATGGTAATTCTATCAAGCAAAATTATGTTGGTAGAGATATAGCTTGTTTTTTATAACTCCATAACTCATCAAGCAACAATTGTTCATCTAACTAGGGAAGCCATTCATTGTACAACCGCTTGTGAATAATATCAATGTGCCCATCAAGCTTTTCAACCATGCTGCCTCTATAGAAATATAAGTCCCATCTACCGAAAGAATACAGATTTGTTTTCTATCAAAAAGTTAAGAAAATTTTAGGAACACGAGAAATTATACAAAAGAACCTTACTCATATATCGAAGAACCTAAAGAAACAAGAGTTTGGAAAATGGATTCACAAGTCCCATCAAAAACACCAACAACCATTATAACAGAATGATCATCTCAATGCTGAAAGCAAAATTTCTCGCTTTGAAAGATGAAGCAAACAAGCTACAAGCCACAGTTCTCAAAACTTAAACTTACTCTGCCATGACTTCCACAATCCTTTGCTTCCTTGAAAAGTCGCAACCTTATAATATTTAGTGCTAATACTTAGCATAAATTAAATTCATAGCCACATTTAAAACACGATAAGGAGTTTGAAAAAAGGCTAGATATTACCATTATGACAATCAAATATTTTCCAAGGAGAGGGTGCAATTACATCTAATGTCATTGCATCTGTGTGAAATCTCGTGAAACATTTTATAGATCTTTTATGGATGGAGAAGACCTGTATAGCATAATAATGATTCATACCTTAAGTCGATCATGATGATTTAAAGTGCTGTATAGCATGAAAATGAAGAATACCTGTAAATAGAAGATGAGGATGAGAATCATAAAACAGAAAAAAAACTCTCAAGGAGTTTGGAGAAAGATGAATCAGTACTCGCATGCACATATTTTTTATTAACAATTACTCTGTCATTATCAGTGACACGGATGCACGAGTCTATTATTGTGCATTTAATTGGTTCCTAATATGATGCTTTGATTAGCCATGTTGACGAAATAAAAATGCAACCAAAACCATGAAGTCATGAAATCGAAAAGAAGACACAACTAATCTCCTGTAAAATTTATAATGTCCGCCAAACTGCCATGAAGATTCAAGCATTTAACTAGCATACTTACCATATTTTTTGAAATGGGTATTGACTTGATATACTTGAGATTATTCATTCGCAAAGATAAGAAAAATTGTTTAAGTGCTTGAATGTCTTGCCCTAGCATTTTTATATTTCAAGAAAACTCAAATAAAAAATGTATGTAAATATATAGAAAAAAAAAGAGACAAAAATAAAAAGCAAAATAAAATTATATTAATTTATTAATTAAAATTTAAAAATTAAATACATTTTTATTTAACCATAAATGATATTATTTCACAGATAAAAAAATTTATGGTTAATATGTAATGAAATTTTAATGGTTATTTTTTGTAATATTATTTATTAATTAATGAAAATAATGTTAGAAATAAAAAATTTATTAATCTCTATAAAAATTAAGAAGAAAACATATTATTAATAACCTTGAAAACTAATAATTGGTAATCAAATTTTATATTATTTCATTAATTTAAAAAACATATTTATAATATAACCATAAATAAATTGTAAAAATGTATAACTATACAAAAATTATAACATTACATTTTATTTAGTATTAATGGATAAATTTTTAATATTATTTCATAAATAAAAAAAATATGAGATTATAAAAAAGTATTTCATATATATATATATATATTATGGTAATCAATTTTTAAGAATTCATGTTATTTTTTTTGAATATAATATGATATAATTTTAAAGGCATAAATTATATATTATTTGATTTAATTTATAATTTATAAAATTCCAAATATTACATAAAGTGAGAAAATCATTAAAAAAAGTTATATTTATTATTTTAATAAAAATGGAATATTAAAAGCTAATAGTTAAAATCCAACTCAATTTTTTAATTCTTATAAATTTTAGTAGGGTCAAAAAATAAAACTTGATTTCAAATCAACTTAGGGGAAAATTTAATTTTTTTTGAACAAATTTATCATTATTAATATTTTAAATAACTCTTTCTAAACCCTTAAAACACTTGAAGTGATCTATTAATTACCACACAGAGATATTATTTTTTAAATCAAACAATTTTTTTTATTAAATTAAAATATCTATCTATTTATCTTTAAGTTTCAATTTATTTTTTTTAAATTTTATGAAAAATTTGCAATTTTTTTTTATAATTCAAAAATTTCAAATCTTTTAGTAATTATATTTTTAAAAGTTTTCTATAATCATAAAAATATTTTGTTTAACTTTAAATAATATGAATATTTGCTTGTTTATTCATTAATTGAAATATTTTTGTAAATATATTTTATTTTATCGTACACTTAATTATTTTATCTTTTTATTAGTAGAAATTAATATATATATATTCATTTATTTATTAAAATATCTTTAAAATGATTTTAATTATAAAATTATTTATCTAATGGTTTTTTATTACAAATTTTTAAATTTCATAATTAACATGACTTTATTAACATAATGAAGCATTATATTTTTTTAAATCTATGATAACTGCTAGGTTAATGCACAACTCTAAAATGTCTTATTTCTACTTATCGAAAAATTGTAGTTGCTAATTATAGTTTGGACCATTTCTACATCTTTTTTAGATGACTCTACTTTCAAGAATACATCATAGAAACTTAGTGCAATTCATTGGATATTGTCAAGATGGAGGCTTTATACTTGTTTATGAGTTCATGCCCAATGGAACATTGAAGGAGCATATTTATAGTAACTCATATCTTCTATATAGTTCAATCGATATCAACTGAGGCAGTCATTAATGCATGTAACATTGATCGACCAGTTCACCAATATAGAAATTATCAATTGGATCACGTGGCTCGATATTGCAGAAGATGCTGCAAAAGATGTTTTTTAAAAGTTCTTATTAGTGTTTGATTTATTTTGCAGGCATATGCTATTAATGGGTGCATGGTCCAATGGGTAGAGGTGCCATAAGATGTGGTCCTGTAGACATGCAGCTGTGGTGCATAACTGCCTAGAAGTGCACAGTGTGTGTGTGTGGTGCAGTGAACATACATGTGTTCTTGATGTACTGGACGTGCACCGTGTGTATGTTTGATGTAGCCATGGTGTAGTGTGTGCAACAAGTGGGTTGTGTTCATTTCATTCTTTTTTATATGTATCAAAGAGAGTGATTTTCTAAGTAGAATCAAGTGAGTAAAAACTATATAGTTGTTATGAAAGTGGCCACTACTTTGGTGGTTCCATAACTATTTGACTACTATAGTGAATGTTAAAAGTTAAGTGTGTTATGGAAAATATAATATTTAAATTATTTTTATCTAGCACAACTTTTTTATTTTTTATTTTATCACAGGAACTCTTGGAGAAACATATGACAACTACTTCTAAGCCAGTTGAGGGTTTTCATGGACATTTAGATAACTCTTTTGAAGAAATAAATGTAGGAAATGAAAGAAGTGAATGATATGATGAAAGAAATGAAGAATGCAATGCAGCAGCATATGACCTATATGGAGTCATAGTTAGTGGCCTTGGCGAGACAAATAGCACAACGAGTTCCAGTATAATACCCACGTAAGTGAGCCTAGCACAAATGAACCATCTAATGATGAGGATGATGATATAGTTTTAAATGATTATATATCTATGTTTTGTTAATTTAAAATAATGGTTTATAGTATTTGTTGTTTTTCAAATTAAAATAAAAGGTTAAAAATATGTAATCAAATTTTTTGTAAAAAAATAAAATTGTCAAAATTGTTTTGGAATGATAATAACTAGGAATTTTTCCCTCACTAATTTAGCTAGGGAATTTTCTATATTTATTCAGTTGAATAATATTAATTACTACTCTTAATTACGATCAAAATTAGCAAGGGAAAAAAATATATTTAGCTAGAGAATTTTCATTGTTCAAAAATTTGTTACAGAATTTTTTTTTCATTAAACTTTTCAGATAAGCTCTTTAGCTTGAGATAATTTCCATCATAAATCATTATTCTATTTAGTGACAAAATAAGCCCAAATAGCTAGAGAACTTTTTTTAACCACTTGTGCTTTTTTTGTAGTGATAGACAAATAAACATATAGACATACAGATAAATAGACAAATAGACATATATAAAAAGAGATAGACAAATCATTAGATAGATTGATAGATAGACACATATTTAGGCAGGCAGACAATGAGGCATGCATGCAGCCATACAAACACATAGAATATAGATAGACTGAAAATTAAACAAACATATAGACAAATAGATAGATAGATAGACAGAAAGATATGCATTTTGATATACAAATTGATAGAAAGATATATAGATAGATAAATTGATTGATTGATAGACATATTGATAGATAAATTGATAGACCAATAGTTAGATAGATAAATAGATAGACATATAGATAGACAAATATATAGACAAATAGATAGAAAAATAGATAGATAGATAGCCAGATAGATAGTCAAATAAATAGACAAATTGATTGATAGAAATATAGATAGATAACTTGATTGATTGATAGACATATTGATAGATGATTTGATTGACAGATAGATAAATATATTGATAGACAGATAGATAGATACACATATAGATAGATAGATAGATTAATTGATTATTAGATAGATAGATAAATAGTTAGATAGATAGATAGACAAATAGATAGATAGATTGATTGATAAATAGATATATCGATAGATAGATTAATAGATTGATAAATAGATTGATAGATAGATTGACAGAAAGATAAATAGAAAGAAAGATAGATATAGATAGATTGATAAACAGAGAGGTAGACAAATAGATAGATAGATAGACAAATAAATTGACAATAGATAAATAGATATATATATATAGATAAACCAATAGATAGACAGATAGATTGTTTGATAAAATATAGATAGATAGACAGATAGATAGACAAAATGATATATATATATATATATATAAAATAAATAGATAGATAGATATAGGGGTGTAACCGAACCAATTGATTCATGATTCATTTTGAGCTCAACTCAGTAAAAGCTCATTTGAATTCGTTTCTTAAGTTAAATGAGCCGGAGCCCAAACTCCATTTTGGCTAGTAAGTTAAACAAGCTGAACCCAAGCTTCCTTAAGTTTGGCTTGCAAAAGTTTTGTGAATAGGCTCATTTACTAGCTCATGAACATGCTCACGAACAGGCTTGCAATATGTTCGTGAACAGGCTCATGAACAAGCTCACGAAACATTTTACACATGTTCAATCACTTGATGTTTTGACTTCCAAATTTCTGATCATTTATTTCCCATCCCTATTAAAAAAACTTAAAGACCATATTAGATATTACTCTCTCAGCTCTCCCATTCTCTACCACCGCCTCACGCCCGCCATGCCGCACTCTCCCCTATTCTTTTCTTCTTTTCCTTTCTTCCATTGTTATCTCTTTATTGCCAATCTCTTTACCCACTTACAGCTTTGGTCTTGTTCTCTATGTATTGGTCTCTACAATGGGAAAAATTGAAATATTGTTGGGAATGGCATTGCTCCATCTCTCACTAACTTCTACAAATCAAAGCATTGAGTGCAAGGTTATATTTTGCTACAAAGAAAGCCCGGCGAATGAACCATCTGAGATTTTAATGACTCAATTTACTTAGACTACCGATATTTGCATCACAGAGGGGAAAACTTATCTCTGTAGAATACAATTATCTCTGCTCTTTTGACTCTTTCACCCCTTGCTCTAGTAGAATGAATACCAAATGAAAGAGAAAACAAAAAATAAACTTGGTATGATAGACCCCAAAGCGAATGTTTTAATGAAAGTGTGAATCAAATGTCTTCTACTATTTTTGATTGAATTCTGTGTTGCTGAATTGGGGTGTTTAAAGTTTTCCAAATTTTCATATACAATTTCCATGTTGAAATTATATGAAATCTACCTTATTTATTTTATAATTTGTTTTGTTATGCTGTACAGGATGTCGGACCATGTTGCCAGTATGTTATCCCCTGAAAATTCACAAAAAAGTCATATAATGAAAATGCCATAGATGTATTGTAGAAAATGTGAATTTGAATAAGGAAAACAAATTATCTATAAACTATGGGTGTTGATGGAGTTGAAAATGTTGAAGATAGTGAAGAGGGTGGGGACGATTGCACAAAGAAGAGAAAGTGCACCTCCCAAGTATGGTCTAATTTAAAATAGTCACCCTTTCTGATAAATCAGAAAAGGCTGAATGCATCCATTGCAAGGGGTGATTACACTTCTTAAGGCTGGAACTACATCTTACTTACTTAGACACATTAAAGAAAATTGTATTAGAAGGAAAATAAAATTGTTTGACAAATGGAACTAACACTCAATTCCGCTAAAATAGAGTCTGTAACGATAGCTTTAATACAAAATTTTAAATATGATAAAACTAAGATCAAAGATATATTATCTCATTTGATCATGGTCAATGAGCTACCATTTCTTTTGTGGAGTATGAAGTGTTTAATTTGTTGATGAAGACTATACTCCACATTATCAAAAGATTAGTCGTGCACTATAAAAAAAGATTGCTTTTCAAGTTATGAGGTAGAAAATAAAAAGTTTCACTCTTTTGAAATATGAAAATTAAGTAATGGTGACAACTGATATATGGAAGTCAACCAATCGAAAGGTTTATAATATGGTTGTTACTTGTCATTTTATAGAGTCTAATTAGAAATTGCAAAAGCGTACTCTCAGTTTTTGTGATGTACTACACCTCATTCCAGAGTTGCCATTTTGATAGCTTAAGTAAGTGTTTGGTTGAATGAGAAATTGATGATTAATTTTGGAGTGTGATAGTTGATAGTGTCGCTTACACTGATGTTGTTATTCGAATGTCAAAAGATACCTTTCCTATAAAAATCAACTTGCTCTTTGTGGAAAGTTGCTTCATGTAAGGTGTTGTGCACATAATCTAAATCTTCTTGTACAAGAAGGGTTTTTAGAGTTGGTGATATAATTAAGAATGTACAAGAAAGTGTTAAACATGTGACACAGTCAGAGAGTCATTTGAATATTTTTGGAGAAATTGTGAGCAATTGAAGTTTCCTTCAAAGAAACTTATTTTTGATTATTGCACAGATGGAATGCAATATTATTTATGTCGTTGACTATCTTGGAGTTCAAAGTTGTTTTTCCTAGATATCCACAAAGAGAAGCAAGTTGCTTGTTCTTGCCTAGTGAGGATGATTGGATGAAAGTTACTGAAATTTATTCATTTATTGCAGCATTTAATGAACTTACAAAAATCATCTTAGGTATTATTATTTTATTTGACTAATCTTAATTAATTTTGTGATTTACATGCTTTTAAATTATTTATTTCAATTGGGTAATATCATACATGTTATTGTAGGTTATGAATACCTAACATCAAATTTATTTTTTCCTGAGCTTTATAATATCAAGAGGTTGTTGGATGACAAATATCTTGATGAAAATGAGTCTATGCATTCAATGATTATGAGGATGAAGATGGTAGTGAAATAAAATACAATTGATTGAGTGGCATTTTTCTATGATTTACTCAAGATCAGATATCATTGAACATATTATAACTATTCGTGAGACTTTGCGCATTCTTTATCAGGATTATGTTGAAGCTCATAAAGCAAATAATAGTGAAAAAGAGGATGAAAGTGAGATTCAAAATGAATCTTTTAGTGCTATGACGATCGGAACATGTGGAGTGAGGGCTTAATTTTTTAGTTATATAAGACATCTCGAATCATTAATTGAACCAGTTAAATCTGATTTAAATATATATCTAGAGGAAGGTGTTCATCTTTGTGAAAATTTAAATTTTGATGTCTTAGATTGGTGGCAGATGAAGTCTCTAAAGTTTTTATTGTTATCAAAGATGGCATGTGATATTTTATCAATTCCAATCACAACTGTAGCTTCAGAGTTTGCATTCAGTGCTAGGGAGAGAGTTATTGAACCACATCATGCATCTTTAGGAGCATACATGGTGAAAGTATTATTATGAGGTGAAGATTGGCATGCCTTTTGTGGGATAAAGTGAAAAAGAAAAGTAAATCTCAAATTTTTATCATATTTTAAGTTTATATTTGATTTTGTGCTGTTATAAAATTTTAATATTTTGAGCTTTTGTATTGTTGTTTAT
Source organism: Sapria himalayana (assembly GCA_029783825.1). Lineage (NCBI taxonomy): Eukaryota > Viridiplantae > Streptophyta > Magnoliopsida > Malpighiales > Rafflesiaceae > Sapria > Sapria himalayana. The sequence continues at coordinate 67,827 of JAREIK010003285.1, forward strand.
GTACATGTTTAGGTTTTGTTTTACAATGTTAATATTTTATTTTATTTTTTATAAATTGTTTCAATTTTTATAGTATGAAAAGGACTTCAAAGAGATTCAAATACCTCACACATGAAAGTTGCTTTATGGCATAATGTGGAACTGATTTCATTTCTGTATATACTTTAATTTTTGGCATATAGTTGAGGTTGAGTTGCATGGGTATATTATTATTTTTTGATTAGAAAATATTCAAAGTTACTTATTATTTATCTTATTATTCCAGGTGTAGTCTTTTAAGCTTTTATTATATATTTATTCGAAGTTTATTTTACTTATATAAGCTATCAAGGTTTGCTTTTATTTGAAAGCTTTAGAGGCCAATACATGGAAGAGATCATGGTAAAAGATGAAGATATAAAGATTATTTTGAAGTTGTTATATGTTAGATTTAAACATTATTTTTAAATTTTAAGGATGATTGTAAGTTTTTTTTTATTTCATTGGTGTTGTAACTTTTAGTTGGTTTGGATATGTTAGTTATTATTAATAACTTATTGTATTAAGTTATTAGTATTTTTTTTAGATATAGTATATGATGCTAAACTATTAATTTTTGTTAAAGATCATAAACAAGCTCACAAATGAACTCAAATGATCTCACAAACGAACTCCTTACCGAGCTCGTAAATGAGCTCACAATGAACTCCTTATCGAGCTTACAAATAAGCTTATAATCAAGCTCACATATGAATGTGCATAAGCTATAATCAAATGAGGTTTAAACGAATGAGCCCGAGTCGAGCTCGATCTTGATGAGCTCTAGCTGAACTCAAACTCGAGCTTGGATTTTAAAAAATAAAGGAATTCTTGCAGAATCCAATCCCTTCCAAATATTTTGAGCAGAACCTAAGCCTTTGTTAATTCAGCTAAGTTTGCTTTAGTTACACCTTTAGATAGATAGATAGATAGATAGATTTATAGGTAGGTAGGTAGGTATGTAGGTAGGTAGATAGATATATAGATAGATTGATTGATTAATAGATAGATAGATAGACAAATAGATAGACAAATAGATAGAAAAATAGATAGATAGATAGATAGATTCATAGATAAATAGATAGACAGACAGATAGAAGGATACACATATAGTTAGATAAAATATAGGTAGATAGAAAGATAGATAAACAGAGAGATAGATAGATTGATTGAAAGATAGATAGATAGACAGATAAATAAACATATAGATAGACATATAAATAGACATATAGATAGACTGATAGATAGATATATAGATAGATAGACATATAAATAGGTAGATAGATAGATAGACAATTAAAATAATAGACAAATAGATAGATAGAAAGATAGACAAATAGATAGATAGACAAATTGATAGATAGATAGATAGACAAATAGAAAGACAAATAGATAGACAAATACATAGATAGACAGAAAGATAGAAAGACAGAAAAAAATAGACAAATAGATAGACAGAAATAAGCAAACATATAGATAGATAGATAGATAGGTATATTTCTATAGAGATTGATTGAGAGATAGATAAATAGATAGATAGATAGATAGAAAAATAAATTGATAGATGAATTGATAAACATATTGATAGAAATATTAATATACAGATTGATAGACAAATTGATGTACAAATTGATAGGCAGATTAATAGATAGATTAAAAGATAGATCGATATATAGATAGACAGATAGATAGAGAGATAGATAGATAGATAAACATATAGATAGATAGATAATTAGATAGAGAGATATATAGACATATAGATATATAGAAAGGTATACAAATAGATAGATATATTGATTGATCGATAAATAGATAGACAGATAGACATATAGTTAGATTGATTGATAGATAGATAGGATAGACAGATAGATTATTAGATATATAGATTGATAGATAGATAATAGATAAATAGATAGACAACTAGAAAGAAAGAAAGATAGATATATAGGTAGATTGACAGATAGATAAAAAATAGATAGAAAGACTGATAGACAAAAAGTTAGATAGATGAATAGATAGAATGAATGAATGATTGATTAATAGATTGATAAAAAGACAAATATATAAATAGATAGTTTGATAGATTGAAATAAAGATTAATAGACATATGAATAAAATTTTGATAGATAGATTGATAAACAAGTTGATATACAAATTTTTATACAAATTGATAGACAAATTAAAATACAGATAGATAGACTTATAGATAGAATGATAGATAAACTCATAAATAGACAGATTGATTAATAGATTTATTAACATTTTGAAAGATAGATAAATCTATAGATTGATAAACTTATAGATAGATAGATTGATTGATTGATTGATAGATCAATAGATTATTAGACCAATAATAAGGCAAATTGAAATATAGATAGATAGATCGATCGATCGTTGGATGGATGTATAGATAGACGAATAGATAGATAGATAGATAAATATACATTAAAGATAATAGATATATAGATAGATAGATAGTCAAAAAGATAGATAGATAGATATATATATATATATATATATACAGATAGATAGATAAAAAGACAGATAGATAGATAGATAAAAAATAGATATATAAACAGATAGATAGATATATAGACAGATAGATAGATAAATAGATATATAGATAGATAGATAGATAGATAAATAGATAGATAAAAATATAGAAAGACAAATAGATAGGCAGATAGATAGATAGATGGATAGACAAATCGACAGATAGAAATAAAGATAAACAGATAGATCAATAGAATGATATATAGATAGATAAATAGATAGATAGATAGATAGGCAGATAGATAGATAGGTTGGTAGATAGATAGAAATATAGGTAGATAGATAGACAGATTGAAAGATACATATATAGATAGATAAATAAAAATGATAGGTAGTTAGATAGATAGATAGAATAGAGACACAGATAGATATACAAAAAAATAGATAGATAGACAAATAGATAGATTGATTGATAGATAAATAGATAGGTAGATAAATAGTTGGATAGATATTTAGACAGACATATAGATAGATAGATAGATAGATTGATTGATTCACTGGTTGACTAATTGACAAATAGATTGACAGATAGATAGATAGACATATAAATAGATAGATAGACATATAAATAGATAGATAGATAGAAAAGTAGATAGATTAATAGATAAATAGATAGATAGACAAACAAATAAACAATAGATAGACAAATTGATATAAAGATAGATAGATAAATCGACAGATAGAGAGATACACAGATAGATAGATAGACAGACATAATGATAAATATAAATATTTATAGATAAATAGATATATATATATATATATATAAAGAGATTGATTTATAAAGAGATTGATTGACACATTGATAGAGAGATATATAGATAGATTGATAGAATGATAGATTGATAAAAAAATTTATAGCCATTTTAAAATAAATATTTGTATATAGATTGATACGTAGATTAATATACAAATTGATAAACAGACAGATAGATAGATAAAAAGATAGACAAATAGAAAAGTAGATAGATTGATACAAAGATGGATAGATTATTAGACAGATAATACATAGATAGATCGATAGGATTGATTTATTGATAGTTAGATAGATAGATAGACAGATAAAAATATATATAGAAAGTCAAATAGATAGAAAGATTGATGATAGATTGATAGATAGATAAATATATAGATACATAGACAAATAATAGAAAGGATAATAGTCAGATAGATATAAAGAAAGATAGATAAATAGACACTAAGTTAGATAGAAAGATAGAAATATAGACAGATAGACAGACAGATATATAGATAGATGATAGTCAGAGAGATATACAAGTATATAGACAAAAAGTTAAATAGTAAATAGATTAGATTGATAGATAGATCGATAGAAAGATGAACAAAGAGATAAATAGTTAGATAGATAGATAAATAGACATTAGATACTTACAAAGATAGAGAGATAGTTAGATAGATAGATAGACAAATAGATAGACAGATAGAAAGACCATATATATAGATTAGATAGGTAGATAGACTAATAGATAGCCCAAATGGATGGATTTATTGATAAAGAGATGATAGATAGATTGATAGATATATAGATGTACATATAGATAGAGAGATTGATTGATTGATTTATAGATTTATATATAGATTGATAGATAAATTTGATAGACAAATTGGATAGACAGATTGATATACAGATTTATAGATAGATAGAATAATAGATAGACAAATAGATAGATACACAGAATTACAAACAAACAAACAAATTCACAAATAGATAGAAAGACAGATATACAGATTGATAAATAGATAGATAGACAGATACACAGATAGACAGATAAATAGATAGATAGAAAGATAGACAGATTAATGATTGATTGATTGAATGATAGATCATTTGATTGATAGATAGAATGATAGATAAATAGATTGATAGATTTATAGACTAATTGATAGACATATTGATAGAAATATTGATAGATAGAAATAAAATATATTGATATATTGATAGAGAGACATATTGATAGTCACATAGATAGACTTATTGATTGATAGATTATTTTATAGATAAATAGACAAATATAAAGACAATATAAAAATAAAATAGATATATATATATATATAGATAGATAAATAGATAGATAGATATAAAAATAGATATATGATAGATAGTAAGTTAGATAAAGACACATAGATAGATAGATAGACGAAAATATAAATAGTAAGATACATAGATTGATAGATAGATAGATAGACAAATAGATAGAAAGATAGATATTGATTGATTTACAGATAAATAGATTGAAAGAAAGATAGATAGATAGTTAGATAGAAAGATGTATAGATAGATAGATAGAAAGATAAATAGATAAATAAATAGATAGATAAATAGACATATAGATATATACACTATAAGAAAAATCCAATATTGATATGAAAGATTCCCTACCTAAATGGGTGTTTTTCATCGCTAAACGGGATATAGTGATGGATTAACAATGGAACCATTCCCAATCTAAAGTTCTCGTCTCTTAAATATAGTGAAGAAAGTGTACCTAGATAATAATTTAGTGACGGAAAAATCTCTAGCTAAAAAAAGATTTTCTCTAGCTAAATTAGCAAGCTAAATGAGAGTTTCCATCACTAAACGGATATAATGATGAAAGCTTTCCCAATCTAAAGTGCTCATCTATAAATATTAGTGATGGAAATAGTCCCTAGCAAAATAAATTTAGAGACAGAAAAATCTCTTGCTAAAATAAAGATATCCCTAGCTAAATTAGCTAGGGCAATTTGCTAAATTAGCTCGGGAAATTTGCTAAATTAGGTATGAAATTTTCTCTATCTATTTTAATTTCAAAACTATTTTCAGAATTTAATTTATTTTAAAATTTTTTAATTAAATAATTTAAATTTTTATATTAAATTGAATAAAAATATAAACTATAACTGATAATTAATAATTAATAAAAATTTAAATCATTTAATAACTTATACTAATACACTATTTTACATAATTAAAATAAAAAAATAACAAAATTTTTTTACATCTTATTCTTCAATGTATCTACTGACAGTGTATAAAATATAATATATCCATGCATTGATGTTGTTTTCTCTCCCTCTATTCCTCCGATCATCATTTTTCTACTATGACAAAGCTATCCGAGTCACGGCATGTCATCTAGTGAAAAATCCCTTCACTTATACAAGCTTTGTATGGGGAACAATGTGGTACCAAATATGTAAGAATTTTTAACCACTCAATCAAATCAAAAAAAAAAAAAGTTTTGTTTTGATAAATATATAATACTGCAATATATATGTACATATATACTAGCATTTAAATCGTACATATATTTTTGAAATATATGTAAATAAAAACTACAGTATTATGTGTACATATATACTTAGTATATATGTACATAAAATACTATAGTTATATGTATGTATATAATGAGTAGATACATATGTATATACCACATTTATTGATGTTGCTGCTACAACAGTTTCGATGTGCTCCTGTCGCGGTAGCTGTCGATGCCACTACCATCGCTACCACTGCCACTACTGCCACTTTTGCCACCACAGCTGCCTCTACTACCACCATTACCACCACCTCTATCGTTGTGGCCACTAATAATAATAGTGGGGTGTGCGATGATGCTCGACTAAAACATCTGTGCCAACCACTTGTTTTGAGATTGAGCGAGTTTTTGACGAAGCGGCACGCTGCTTCTCCCAAAATAGGACCCGATATTCCTTCCGGACCATAATTACATGACACTACATGAGCATCATCATCATCATCCTAAGTCCTAGTATAATTAGAACCAATCATTGCAGAACCAAGAGCAAGAAAACTTATTTACTCATACGTTCGATTTGTACCATGTGATAATTGCATATCAACACTATTACTAAGATTTTTAAACCAACTTCTATCTGCATGGCCTAGACCAGAAATATCTTCATCCTTTAGCTTTAGAAAAAATCTAATATCCATGTCTTTTATTACATGCATCAGTAAGCAATACACAATGATGACCAGACCATCCGAGCAATTATAAATTCAAAAGTGAGTCGGTGTGTAAATGGGTGTGTATGTATGACAATATATACATGTCTATAGATAAATATATGCACCCACTTATGTACATATATACTACAGTATATCTGTACGTATCTACTAAGTATATACGTACAAATATACTCTAATATATGAACATATAAACTCGGCATATTTATACTTATATACTCACTATATACGTAGATATATACTTGGAATATACGTACATTTATACCAAGTATATATGTACGTATATATTGTAGTATTATATGTATGTAAAATACTCACATAGCCTTGGATGACACACACACACTTGTACTATAATGCAAATACACATACCATCAAAGACACCAGAAGAAAATAAATAGGATTTAAAAAAAGTGCATATAGGTATCTCAGGCATGGTCAGCATTTCTAGTTCTTTTTTCTCTGGTACTCCACGCAGATAG
>JAREIK010003286.1:0-47470 GCA_029783825.1 Sapria himalayana
TTTGTCTATCTATCTATGTTTCACTGGACTATCTTTCTATTTGTCTATTTGTGTAATTGTCTACCTATCTATTTATCTATCCATCTGTCTATCTATCTATCTGTCTATCTCTCTACCTATCTATTTGTTTATCTATCTATATGACTATCTGTCATCTATCTATTTATTTATTTATCTATCTATCTATTTGTCTATCTGTCTATCTGTCTATCTATCTTACTGTCTATGTATCTATTTATCTATATGGCCTATCTGTATATCTCTATATATGTCTATCTATCTATCTATCTAACTATATTTCTACATATCTATTTGTGTATATGTCTATCTATCGATCCCTCTAAATGTATATCTATCTATCGGACTATTGTTCTATATGTCAATTTGTATATGTCTATCTTTTATATCTAATTACTATCTGCCTATCTATCTATCTATTTATATATTTATCTATCTATCTATATATCTATTTATTTGTCTGCCTATTTGTAAATCTACCCATCTATTTGTGTATTTGTCTATTTTTCCTTATGTTTGTCTGTCTGTCTATTTGTCTAACTATCTTTAGTCTGTATGTGTGCCTGTCTCTCTCTCTTTATTTGTCTATCTATCTGGTTATCAATCTAACTAACTATCTCTCGATCTATCTTTATATCTATCTAACTATCTATTTATCTATCTATCTATTTGTCAGTCTATTTATTAGTCTATTAGACTATCTGTCTATATGTCAAATAGTCTATCAATCTATATATCTAAAATATATAAATCTATCTATCTATTTATCTGTTTATCTATGTATATGTCTATCTATATATCTACCTAACTATCTATTTGTTTCACTATCTATCTATCTATATGTCTATCTATTTATATGTCTATCTGTCTTTCTATGTCATTTGTTGATATGTATATCTATCTATACTATCTAGATTTTTATCAATATATCTATCATTTTGTCTACTTGTTCTATCTATATGTCTAATCTATTTTATATCAATCTATATGTCTATCTATCTATCTGTCTATTTGTATATCTGTCTATCTATTATATGTCTATATGTCTATTAGTTTATCTATTTATTTATTTATTTATTTATTTATCTATCTATCTATTTATCTGTCTTCCTGTCTATCTGTGAATCTATATACCTATTTTTCTATCTATGTGACTTTTTATCTATTTGTATATATGTCTATGAATTTATCTATCTATATCTCTATATGTCTATATGTTTATCTATTAATCTAATTATCTATCTATCTATTGATCAGTCTATTAGTCTATTTGTCTATATGTCAATTAGTTTATCTATATATCTATATATCTAACTATCTTTCTATCTGTCTATCTATATATCTATCTATCTCTCTATCTGTCTATATATATATATATATATATCTGTCTGTCTATCTATCTGTCTATTTGTATATATATCTATCTTACTATCTCTCTATTTGTCTATCTATATATATATATATATGTATATGTATATATATATATATATCTATCTATCATTCAATCTAACTGGCTATTTGTCTTCCTATCTATCTAATTTTCTATCTATCTATAAGTCTATCTATCTATAAGTCTATCTATCTATCTGTTTATTTCTCAAAATGTCTATCTCTTTGTTTCTATCCTCTTTCAACCAATCTATCTATCTATTTAGATGTCTGTCAGTCTATGTATCAATGTGTTTGTGTGTGTCTCTATGTCTATGTGTTAGTATGTGTGTTAGTCTGTTTGAGTGTTTAAAAGTATGTATATATATTTGTCTATCTGTGTGTCTATGTGTCTGTTTATCTTTATGTCTGTCAATCAATCAATCTATCTTTCTATCTAGTTAACTATATATCTTTCTATCTATCTATTGATCGACTGATTTATCTATCTATATATCTATCTAGCTATATATCTATCTATTTATCTACCTCTCTATCTATATATCTATTATCTGTCTATCTATCTATCAGGATATATAATAATCTTTTTATCTATCTATCTATCTATATATCTATCTATTTATCTGTCAATATATAAATTTATTAATCTGTTAATATGTCAATCTGACTGTCTATCTATCTATCTATCTATATATCTATTAATCTGTTAATTTGTCAATCTGACTGTCTATCTATATATCTATCTATCTGTATGTCTGTTATCTATCTATCTATCTATCTGTCTGTCTATCTATCTATTTGTTTATCTGTCTATCTATCTATCTTTCAGTTATGTATCTATTTGTCTATCTATCTGTTTATCTGTCTATTTGTTTTTCTGTCTATCTATCTATATATCTATATGTCTATCTCTCTATCTATATATCTATATGTCTATCTATCTATCTATCTATCAGTCTATCCATATATCTATTTATCTATATGTCTATCTATCTATCTATCTATATGTCTATATGTCTATCTTTCTATCTTTCTATTTGTCTATCTCTATATATGTTTTGTGTCTATCTATCTATGTGTCTATCTGTTTATCTATCTTTCTATCAGTGTATAAGTCTATCTGTTTATCTATCTATCTGTATATTTGACTTTCTGTCTATCTATCTATTTGTCTATTTGTCTCTCTACTTGACTATCTGTCTAGCAATCTATCTATCTATCTATCTATCTATATATATATTTGTCTATCTATGTATCTTTTTATCTCTCTAAATGTCTATCTCTCTGTGTCTATCATTTATCTGCCTATATATATCTATCTATCTATCGATCAATTTATCTATCTATCTATCTATATACCTATCTATGTTCCTATATATCTACCATCTGGCTATCTAGCTATCTATCTATTTGCCTATATTTCTATATGTCTATCTATCTCTCAAAATGTCTATCTATGACTATACTTTATCAGCCTATCTATATATCTATTTATCTATCAATTAATCTATCTGTTTGTCTATCTGTCTATGTGTTTGTGTGTTTGTCTCTTTGTCTGTGTATCTGTGTCTTTTCTGTCTGTTTGTCTTTATGTGTGTCTGTATGTCTGTCAATATCTCTGTCTCTGTGTATCTGTGTGTTTGTGTGTCTGTCTGTGTTTCTTTCTGTCAATCTTTCTATCTATCTATGTATCTATATAGTTATCTATATATCTATTTATCTTCCTATCTATTTCTTGGCTATCTTGGTATTTGACCTCTCTTAGCATTTCTATCTATCTATCTATATATATGCTTATCTAGCTATGTAGAAATTTATCGCTCTCTATCTGACTATCTATCTATCTATAAATCTATCTATCTGACTCTCTATCTCTCTATCTATCGGTTATCTACCTATCTATATGTTTATCTGTCTATTTGTCTATCTGTCTATCTATCTATCTATCTATAAGACTATCTATCTATCTGTTTATCTATCTATATATCTATATGTTTGTCTGTCTATCTATCTGTCTATCTATTTATATGTCTATTTATCTATCTATCTCTCTATCTACCTATATGTCTATCTATCTATCTATCTGTCTATATGTCTATCTATCTATCTATATATTTGTCTATCTATCTGTCTATGTCTCTGTTTATCTATTGATCTATCAATCTATCAATAAGTCTATCTGATTTTCTACCTATCTAACTATCTATCTATCTGTCTATATGTTCTATCTGTCTATCTGTCTTTCTATCAATATGTTTATCAGTTTATATTTTTTTTATATACTTGTCTATTTGTCTATATATCTATCTATCTTTCTGTCTATCTTTCTATCTATCTATGTATTTGTCTTTCTATATATCTATTAATCTATCTAAATGTCTATCTCTCTGTGTCTATCCTTTATATGCCTATCTATCTATCTATTTATTTATATATCTGTCTGTCTATCTATCTTTCTATCTATATGTCATTATGTCTGTCAATGTTTCTATATATATATATATATATATATATATATATATATCTAACTATCTATCTATCTATGGATCTATCTATCTATATATCTATCTATCTATCTACCATCTCTAGCTACCATTCTATCTATATATGTATATATATATATCTATTTGTTTATGTGCCTATCTCGATATCTGGCTATCTGTATATATATTTATTTATCTTTCTATCTATTTATTTATCTATCTATTTATTTGTCTATCTTTAAATTCTTCTATCTATCTATTTATCTATCTGACTATCTGTCTATCCATCCATCTATCTGACTATCTGTCTATCTATCTATCTTTATTTTGTCTATCTATCTATCTATTTTTCTATTTGTCTATCTGTCTATGTATTTATCTAACTATAAGCCTATCATTCTATATGTCTATCTATCATATGTCTATCTATCTAAATATTTATTTTTCTATCTGTCTATTTGTCTACATGTCTATCTATCTTTTGTCAATCTGCTTATCTGTTATTCTTTCTATCTATCTATTTGTCTATTTGTATATATTTTAATCTGTCTATCGGTTTGTCTATCTATCTATATGTCTATCTATTTTTTTTTGTTTATCTTTCTATCAGTATATCAGTCTATCTGTCAATTTGTCAATCGGTTTAATTGTTTATTTGTCTATCTATCTATCTATCTATATGTCTATCTCTATATCTATCTATCTATTTGTTTATCTATCTATCTATCTATCTATCTATCTATTTGTCTATCTATCTATCTATCTACTTATCTATCTATATATCTATCTATCTATATATCTATCTCTAAACATGTATATTTGTCTACATGTCTTTCTATCTTTCTATTTATCCATATGTCTATCTGTCTTTCTATCTATATGTCTATCTATCTTTCTATCTATCTGTCTATCTATCTATCATTCTATTTATATATCTTTTTATCAATCTATCTGTCTATTTGTCAATCTATCTATCTATCAATCTATTTATTTTTTATATTAATATATCTGTCTATCTATCTATATGGTCTATCTTTCTAACTATCCATATGTTTATAAATTTATAACTTTTTTATGTACTTTTCTATTTCTCTATGTCTATTCATTATCTACCTATCTATCTATCTATATACCTATCTATTTGTCTATCTATCTTTCTGTTTGTGTATTTGTGTGTCTGTCTATGTGTATGAATGTCAATCTGTCTCTGTATGTCTATGTGTCTATTTACCTGTGTGTTTGTTTGTTTGTCTGTCTATGTGTATGTCTGTGTGTATGTCTGTGTGTCTTTCTATTTGTTTGTGTGTTTGTATATTTGTCTTTATTTTTGTCTACCTGCCTATCTATCTGTATATATATCTATTTGTCTATCTGTCTATATATATATATATATTTTAATCTTTCTTCTGTCTATCTGTCTATATATTTATCTATCCTTCAATTGTCTAAATTTCTATCTATCTATCTTTCTATCTATTATTTTGTCTATCTTTTTATCTATATATCTATCTATCTGTATATTCATCTATATGTTTACCTATTCATCAGTTTATCACTTTATCTATCAACTTGTCTATCTGTCAATTACCCTATTTTTCTATCTATCTGATATTTTTCTATTTGGCAATTTGTCTTTCTCTCTAAATGTGTATCTATCTATGTCTATCCTCTATTTACCTATCTATCTGCCTATCTACCTACCTACCTACATATTTGTCTATTTGTCTATCAATTTGTCTTTTTGTCTATCTATAAATCAATCAATCAATCAAACTATCTATCTATCTATATATCTATCTTTCTATCTATCAAATGATCTATATATCTAAATATCTATCTGTCTATCTGTATGTATGTTTGTTTGTCTGTCTCTCTATCTATTTTGTATTTGTGTATATGTCTATTTGTCTATATATCTATCTGCTATCTCTCTATATGTCTATCTGCTTATCAATTTATCTATCTATCTATTTATATATCTATCTATCTATCAATCTTTTTATATATCTATCTCTTTATCTGTCTATCTTTCTATCTGTCTATCTATCTATCCATCTATATCTCTATCTATCTATCTAATTGTCTATATATATATATATATCTATTTATCTATCAATCTGTCTATATATTTATATGTTTATCTGTCTATTTCTCTGTCTATCTATTTATTTGTATACCAATTTATTTGTCTACCTATCTATCTATATGTCTTTCTATCTTTTTGTCTATCTATTTATCTATCTTTTTGTCTATCTCTCTATCTATCTATATATCTTTATATCTATCTATTAGTCTATCAGTCTATCAGTCTATCTATCAATATTTCTATTTAGCTATCTATTTATATGTATATCTATATATCTGTATATATGTCTATCTATCTAGTGGTCTATCTGTCTATCTTTTTATCGATTTCTCTTTTTTAATATAATTGTATTTATGTCTATCTATTTATGTGACTATCTTTCTATCTGTCTATTTGTGTATATGTCTATATGTCAATCTATCTATATGTCTATTTATCTATTGGTCTATCATCTATGTATCTGTGTGTCTATCTATCTGCTAGTTTGTGTGTTTGTCAATATGTATCTATGTTTGTCTATATGTCCGTCTATGTGTCTATCTGTATATGTCTTTGTGTCTAATTGAAAGTATATCAGTCAGTCTGTCTGTGTGTATGTGTGTCAATCAGTAAGTCTAACTATCAGTCTGTGTGTGTGTGTGTGTGTGTGTTTGTCTGACTATCTATTTATCTTTCTATCTGTGTATCTATTTTTCTATCTATTTGTCTCTCTATCCGTCAATCAAATAATCTATCTATCTATATATGTACTATATATCTATCTATTTATCTATCCGTCTGTCGATCGATCGATCTATCTATCTATCTATCTACCTATCTATATATCTATCTTTCTATCTATATATCTATCTACCTATCTATCTATCTACTTATCTATTTGTCTATCTGTTTATCTACATATTTGGCTATTTGGATATCCAGCTATCTATCTTTCTTTCTAAATATTTATCTGACTATTTAACTATCTATCTCTCGTTTATCTATCGATCTATCTATCAATATATTGATTTGTCTATCTGTGTATCTTTCTATCTGACTATCTATCTATCTATTGGTCTATCTATCTATCTATATGTCTATCTATCTATATGTCTATCTATCTATTTGACTATCTATCTATTTGTCTATCTATCTGTCTATATATCTATATATCTTTCTATAAGTCTATATGTCTATCTATCTATCTATCTATCTGTCTATATGTCTATCTATATATCTCTCTCTTTTTATCGATCTATCTGTCTATATGTCTATCTATCAATATATCTATATGTCTCTCTATGTCTATCCTTTATCTGCTTATCTTTCTATCATTTTATCTGTATATCTATCTGTCTATCTTTCTATTATTTGTCTTTCTGTTATCATTTCTATCAATATATATATATATATATATTTATATTTATATTTATATTTATATATATATATCTCTATCTAGCTATCTATCTATCCCTCTATATATCTATTTATAGATTGATCGATATATGTATCTATAAATCTATCTATATACTTATCTATCAATCTATATACCTATCTTTCTATCTGTCATCTATCTATAATATGACTATCTAGCTATCCGTCTATCTATCTATTTATATGTCTATATATTTTTCTGCTTATATGGCTATTTTGATATTTGTCTATCTATCTGTCTATCTATCTATTTATATAGATATATATATATATATATCTAAAAATCTATCTATCTATCTATCTTTCTATCTATCTATTTGACTATCGATCTATCTATCTATCTTTTGTCTATCTATCAATCGATCTGTCTAATTATCTTTTTGTCTATATATATATATCTGTATGTCTATCTTTCTATCTATCTATATGCCTATCTGTCTTCTGTCTTCTGTCAATATGTATATCTATTTATTTTTATCTACGTATATGTCTATATGTCTATATGTCTATCTATATAACTATCCATCTATCTATCTAACTATCATTCTATCTAGTTATTTATCTATCTATCTATCTGTCTATATATTTATCTGTCTATCTATCTATCTATTTGTCAATCTATCTATCTATTTGTCAATCTATCTATCTATATATTGTTTATCTTTCTATTTGTCTGTCTATCAATATGTCTGTCTATCTGTCTATCTATCTATCTATCTATCTATTTGTCAATCACTTTATCAATCTATCTTTCTATCATTCTATCTATCTATCTGTATATATATCAATCTGACAATCTGTCTATCTATCTTTCTGTATATCTATCTATCTATTTATCTGTCTATCTATCTATCTGTCTATTTGTGTATATATCTATCTATCTATCTGCCTATCAATATATAAGTCTATATGTCAATTTGTCTATCTCTGCATCTATCCATATGGAAATCTGGCTATCAAGCTAACTATTTTTTTGTATATCTTCCTTTCTATCTATCTGTCTATTTGTCTATTTATATATCTGTTTATCTTTTTTTATATATATCTATATGTCTATTTCTCTCTCTTTTCATCTGTCTATCTGCCTATTTATATATCTTTCTATCTATCTTTCTATCTATTTATCTAATCTATCCATCTATATATCTTTCTATTTGTCTATCTATCTATCTTTCTGACTTTTTATCGATCTATCTTTCTATCTAACTATCTATCTATCTGCATATCTACCTATATGTTTATATGTCTATATGTCTATCAGTCTATATGTTTATCTATCTATATGGATATCTGGCTATCTGGCTATTTGTGTATTTGTCTATGTGTCTTTTTGTCAATATGTCTATCTATCGATCTATATATCTATGTATTTATCTATCTATCTATCTATCTATCTGCATATCTGCCTATATGTTTAGATGTCTATATGTCTATCAGTCTATATGTTTATCTATCTATATGGATATCTGGCTATCTCTCTATCTGTTTATGTGTCTTTTTGTCAATATGTCTATCCATCGATCTATATATCTATCTATCTATCTTTTATCTAGCTATCTATCTTTCTTTCTTTTATCTATTTATCTATCTATCTTTCTTTCTTTCTCTCTTTCTATTTCTCTATCTGTTTATCTATCTATCTATTTATCAATCTATCTATTTGTCTATCTATTTGCCTATCAACCTATCTGTCTATATGTTTATATGTCTATATTTTTATCTGTGTATCTGTCCATATGGCTTTTGACCATCAGGCGGTCTGTCTATCTATCTTTCTGTCAATTTGTCAATATCTCCATCTATCCAATACTAAAATTCACTGAATTGTCGACCAATTATTAGGTCATTAATTTGGTGTTTTTTGGTCGATAAACAAAATAGCGACCAATTACTGATCGAAATATTAAGTCGCACTTTTTCACGTGGCTAATTATTTTACCGACAAAAAATCAGCGGTCTATAAATTACCGACCATTTATTGACCCTCTACTGTCAAACAATTACCGACTATATTCCTATGATTTACCTACCAAAATAATTAGGTCGGTATATTGGTCTCCAAATAGTCAGTAATTAACGACTATTTATAGAACATTCACCGACAAACAATTACCGACTAAATTCTTATCATTTTCTGACCAAAAGCAGTTGATTGGTAAGTGGTCTCTAAAATGTCGGTAATTATCGACTAACTACAGATCATTTACCGTCAAACAAAATCTAACGATATTTCGACCATTTTCCATCCAAAACAATTAGGTCAGTAAATGGTCTCTAAATGGTTGGTAATTACCAACAATTTATAGACTTTGCCGACAAACAATTTTCGACTATATTCAAACCATTTTCTGACCAAAAGCATTAGGTGGGTGAATGGTCACAAAATGTTCGGTAATAACTAAAAAAATTGCGACCAAAAACCGACAAAATTTTTTAAAATCATTGGTTGGTTATTGATTTCCAAAAGTATTACCGACCATTGATATAAAAAAACTTTGGTTAGTTTTTGGTCTCAATTCGATCGGTAATTATTGACCAAATTTTTTTTTCTAGTTCACATCAAAAAAAATCCAATTACCTTCTAATTTTGATGCAGTTACTATAAAAACATATGCAGATACAACAAAAAAAATCAAATTAACTCCAGCAAACAACTATATGCTACATATATATATATTAAATACATCAAGAGAAAAATACAAAATGAAATACAAAATCAAAGTTTAAGGCATTGAAAAAAAATTGTATGTAATACACTCAATCATCCAACCTAGTTTCATAATCATTATGCTGCGACGTATCTGGTCCACACTGTGAGATGTTAGGAACTGGGGTAGAGCTGTCTGTTACTGCTAGACCTGATGCAGTTGTTGCAGGTGTTTTGTATGTGATGGAGTAGATGCTGAAGCTAGAGCATTACGCCAAACAATCCAAGGTAGATCATCAGGGTTGAACCATAGTCCTCCTTTCTGAAACTTCTTTATAAGCCAGTCAAAACGCAAACAGAACTCATCCCTATCAATTTTATTGTCGATCATGCATCGCTTGGTATCAGCCAACTGATACTGTATTGCATTTCACATCACTTCCTGAAATTCCTCTATAGTCGAGAACAAATTCAAAAGTAGACTTGGAAATTTAGCTTCATAATCTAGTCATCTATGCGAGTAGAATTATGATGTCGGTGAACTGACATCATAGATGGGCATCTTCTCCTTGTCATCAATAGCCACATACCAAATCTAATTGGTATCAATTGGTAGAGCTGATGAATTAGAACTACTTATTGCACCATCACATTAACCCGAAGTAGACTGGGAATACGCTTGAGTCACAGCAGCTAATATTTCATTATATTTCGCCAAATAAAAATGTATGAAAAGTATTTCGATTTATATTCAAACAAAAAAAAAGCTAATTTTTTTAATGAAACTTATATTTGCTGCACGAGATTTCTGATCAACGAATGTCTGATTATCATGAGCCTTCGTGTGCATGTAATTGAATAAGCGATGAGCACTAGACTTCTTACCCACCTTACATGTCTATAATTACACACAATGCACACGTTAATTCTATTGAAAAAAAATTCTTAATGAGAAATGAAATTTAGGCATAATTGAACACATTTCACAAAATAATAAACATAAAAAGTATAAATTAGAAATAATACCAATGCTCGTTCGTGCTCACACATAGAGCAAGATCCAAACGTGTGTGTAGACATGCCACTACCCTCTCTAGACTGCTTTGAGCGATGATTGCCGCTCTGTTTATCATTAATTTTTTTATAATCCAGATCTTCCCATCTACTCCGCCACTCCTGGAAAACATGATCTGGGACACTCGAATCTTTTTCTTTCTTCTTCAACTATTTATCTTTGATCTCATATATGGTGTCTTTATACCGACTGATATCATAATTGTAGAATACAATTTTGACCACCCCATTTGGCTATGTCCACCTGTAAACTTTCTGCAATTATAAATAAAAATTTTTAATCAGTGAACAAAAGAATAAATAAAAGAATTAAAAAGTTTTTATGTAGTAATATTTACCTTAAATTCTTTCTTTTTTTTAAGTGTTATTTATTAGTTATAACCCTCTCTTTTGGCGGAGGAATACCATTTTTACAAACTAACATCTACCCTTATCCCTATTACACCCAATATTTAAGAAAATCTTTAACATTTACATCAAACTAAGTGTATAAATTTAAAGAGAAATGCTTTTGAGGTTCTTGAGTTCTTCCTTTAAGCTTTGAGAAGTTAATTCTTTCTAATGATACCATGGCTGAATCTTTATTCGTATAGTAATGATTAATGCAGTCTTTTTCAAGAGTCCATGTCTCTTCCATGTCTTGTAAGGTGAGACCTTTGATTCTTCATGTTGAAATTCATGTTGAAATTCATGTTGAAATTCTGCTTTGCTTCTATTAAATTCAGTTTGAAATCTAATATATCCTGGAATTCTTCTTGTAATGTTGCTCTTTGAGAGATGCTAGAATGCTATCGCTTTTTTAGAGTATCCCGCCTTGAATATCAGCATTGCATCTTTTAGATTCTGCTTTGTATCTATAAATATTCTGCCAGATGTGCTTGGTAATCAGCAGCTCTTAACTTTACTGCTTAACCTACAAACATTCCAGCCTGCATAAAATCAAGGGCATCATATCCATATAAGATGAAAACCCATTTACCATCAATTTCTGGAAATTTCAACCAGAAAAACTAGAAAATTCAGCAGCAGACTCCATGGTTGTATCATAAATGTATCCTTTTGTTGATCTTCAGAATATTTCTAGCAATTTCTGAACCCTATCTTAAGCTGTAAGAGTTCCCTGCTTGGCTGCCTCCCTCCATGCTTTTTAAACTTTGATCTTCATTTACTCTACTATTGCTTCTTTACATGAATTACCTTAAATTCTTTCTAAATCATCAATTTATCTCTATGTGTGAGTGACTTCCAATTATGTCTTTTAGGTTTAAAGGACTTTCTGAAAATTGTCCTCAGAACCTTAGAAATGGAACCAGACGGCTCTAACTTCGTCCTGTAACCAAAAATTTATTAGTCGTTACAAATAGTTATATATAATTAACATATAGTTATATATAGATATATTCATACAAGTAGTTATAAGTAGTTATACATAAATAAATACAACATTAAAAAGAAATATTTTGATTTAATTATATGAATACATATATGTAAATATAGTTGCAAATATAGTTATATATAATTATATAGACATTTATTTAGTTATACAAATATTTATATATAGTTATACACATATAGTTTAACATAATGTTATATGTTGTTATACATATAATTATAAATATTGTTACATGTGGTTATACATATAGTTACACATATAGTTAAACGTATATTTATACATGTAAGTTTATATATTTGTTCATTTAATTTTATATATTTATAAATATAGTAATGTATACGTATAGATATAGTAAAATACTTTTTTATATACTACTATATACATATATATATTAAATATAAGCTGTAAATTTAATATTTAAATATAATTATGCATAAAACTTTTAAAGCTATACATATAGTAAGATACAATTATTTATAGATATATATTATTTTACATATAATATATATAGTTATTAATAGTTATATATAATTAAACATATAGTTATATATATATGTATATATATATATATTCATACAAGTAGTTATAAGTTGGTATACATAAATATATAAAACATTATAAACAAATATTTTGATTTAATTATATGGATACATATATGTATATATAATTACAAATATTGTTTTATATAATTATATAGACATTTACTTAATTATACAAATATTTATATATAGTTTAACACATATAGTTATAAATATGCATGTAATTTTAGATATAATTATATATAACATTTATATAGTTATATATTTAGTAAAATATAATTATATAATGTTATATATTAGTATACATATTGTATATATCTTTTAGAAATATAGTTATATAAAATTATACATATAGTTATACATTATTATATAGTAAAAAATTAGTTTTGCAAAGTTATAAAAATAGTTTACTTTATTATAAATATCGTTATAAATATTTATATATAAAATGGCATATGATTATATAATTAAACACATGTATCTATATAATATTTATGAATAAAATATTTTTATAAATGTTACTGAAATATTATTATATTTGTTTGTAACACTTTTATAAATAATATATAGTATATATATCACATTTATATACACATTATAAATATTCTATAGTTATATAAAAAATAATATGTAATATAGATATTTACAAAATTATATAATCATTTAATGTTACATAATTTTTATATAAAAAATTTTATAAATAGATAGTTTAATGTAAATGTTTTATAGATATTTATAAACTTTAAAACATTTGTATAAATATTTATATATAACATTAAATATTTATATAAACATATCAATGTGTATTTATAATGTAATACGTTTATATATATTAAAGTATAAACATTTATACATAATGTCAATCGATTATATAAATATATACAAGTTTTTATATACTAATATAGACATTTTAGATTAACATTATATAAAAGTTTGATTTAACATTAATCATTATATATATTAAAGTGTAGAAATTTATACATAATGTCATACGATTATATAAATATAAACTATTAACATTAAGATTATTAGGATACAAAATTTTTATAATTGAAATCAAAATCAATAAAATCCTAAAAATCTAAACAGTAGAAGAACAAAGATTATACTCAAAAATTATAGTTTAATTAATTCTGTTGAGTCAAAATCATGTTAGGTTAAATGAAATTGAAGCAAATTGGAGGACAAATAAAAAAACCTAATATCCAATTATACTGGAAAAACAAAAATTTAATTGTCTATATATAATTCAGAGAGAAGGAAATATGTATATGTATTTTGAATGAGAAGAACGACAAAAAACTTACTTGGATTCAGAAGAAGAGAACAAACCCCACGGAATTTATGCATGTAGTTGCCTCTACTGAGAAAAATGATGGAGTTTGAAATGAATGTAAGTATTAATGACTTTGCAAATGAATTTTAAATCAAAATATTAAAATTATGTATTACTGACCAAAATTATGGTCGGTAAAAGGTCGACAATGGCAAAGTTATAAGTATTTGGAGGTCCAATTTACCGACCAATTCTAATGGTAATATATTTTTTGGTCGTTAAATGATCAGTAATTTATTGGTACTTTCTATTTGCTAATTCCATCCTAATTTACACACCAATTTCCGACCAAAAACATTTGGTCGGTAGGTATAGTTAGTATTTGATCATGAAATGGTCGGTAATTACCAACCAAAATATTCGGTCCGAAGTTTGGAATGTAATTACGACATTATAAATATATTGGATAATTACTTTACCGACCATTTTTAATGGTTATATATTTTTGGTTGTTAAAAGGTCGATAAGCTTTTGGCAAAATGTTTACTAATTTCCTCCTAATTTACAGACCATATTCCTGACCAAATATATTTGGTCAGTAATATATGGTCGGTAGTTGGTCAAAATTTTGGTCGGAAATATTTTTTTTTTCAGACAGCCCTCTTTGAATCTCTAAATTGGTCATGAATTGGTGAGTAATTACCGACCTATATATTTGGTCGATAAATGTTCGGTAAGTATGAAGTTATAAATAAATTGAAAACTCACTATACCGACAAATTTTAATGGTAATATATCTTTGGTCATTAAATGGTTGGTAATATATTGGATAACAACTCTACATACTGATTCCCGACTAAAAACATTTGGTCGGTTATTATGGTCGGAAATTTGTTCAAAAAAAATTTTTATTTCGATATCCATTTTTGATCGCTAAATGGTCATGATTTGGACAATAATTACCGACCAAATTTTTAGGTCGGTAATTTGGTCTGTATAGTCATAATTTTTAGTAGTGATCTATATATCTATCTATTAGTTTATCTGATTATCTATATATCTATCTATCTATCTATATGTCTATCTATCTATCTATCTGTCTATCTATCTAAGTGTCAATCAATCTGTCTATATATTTATCAAGTATATCTGTCTATCTATCCATCTATCTATCTATCTATCCATTTGTCTATCTATTTATCTATCTATCTGTCCATTTGTCTATATGACTATTTTCCTATCTATCTATCTGTCTACCTGTCTATATATCTTTCTATCTAACTAACTAACTAACTATCTATCTATCTATCTATCTATCTGTCTATCTATCTAAATATCTATCTGTCTATAGAATTTATCTGCCTATATGTCTATCTGTCTATTTGTCTATATGTCTATCTATCTATCTATCTATTAGTTTATCGATCTATCTGTCTATCTTTCTATCAATCTATTTATCAATTTGTCTATCAATCTATTTGTCTATTTGTAGATCTGTGTATCTATTAATCTATCTATCTGTATATCTATCTATCTGTCTATCTGACTATCTGTTTATATGTTTATTTCTCTATCTGTCAATCTTTTTCTCTATCTATTTATCTAACTATTTGTCTATCTATGAATCTGTCTATATGTAAACTTATGTATATGTCTATCTATCTATATGGGTATATGTCTATATGTCTAACTGTATAACTATCTATTTATTTATTTATCTATTTATGTAACTGTCTATTTGTATATCTGACTATATGTTTATCTATTAATTGTCTGTATATCTATCTATCTATTTATATGTGTATGTATATATATATATATATATATATGTCTATCTTTTTTTCTATCTATCTATATTTCTATCTATCTGTCTATATATCTATCTGTCTATCTATCTATCTATCTATCTGTCTATCTATATGTCTATCTATATGTCTATCTATATGTTTTTTTTGTCATTTTATCTGTCTATCTGACTATCTATCAATCTATTAATATTTCTATCTGTCTATCTGTGTATCTATTTATTTATCTATGTATCTATTTGTCTTTCAATATATGTGTATATCTGTCTATTTGTCTATATATCTAACCGTCTATCTATCTATCTATTTTTTTATCTATATATCTGAATATATGTAAATATATATATTTGTCTGTCTGTCTATATGTCTATCTATCTATCTATCTATTTGTTTTTCTATCTGTCTATCAATCTATTAGTCTATCTATCTGTTTATCTAAATGTCTATTTGTCTATATATATATATATATATATATGTCTATCTGAATATCTATATCTATCTATTTTTCAATCTGTCTAACTATCTATCTATTTAAATGTCATTGTATATATCTATCTATCTGTATATCTCTCAATCTGTCTATATATCTATCTGAGTATGTGTCTATCTAGCTATCTATATATCTGTGTATATGTCAATCTATCTATCTATTTGTCTATCTGTATGTCTACCTGTCTATCTATCTATCTATCTGTCTATCTGTATGTCTACCTGTCTATCTATCTATCTATCTATCTATCTATCTGTCTATCTATCTGTCTATCTACCTGTCTATTTGTCTATCTATCTATATGTCTATATGACTATCTATCCATCTATCTATCAGTCTACATGTCTATTTATTGATCTGTCTATCTGTCTATGTGACTATGTATTTAGTTGTCTATCTGTCTATCTATCTATATATCTATAAATTTATTTGATGTATATCTATCTAAATATGTATATGTATATATGTCTATCTCTCTATCTTTCATTATATCTAGATATCTATTTGTCTATCTTTTTATCAATCTATCTATCAATCTATTTGTCTATCTATCTATCTATCTATCTATCTATTTGTCTATCTATCTATCTGTCTATCAATCTATATATCTATATGTCTACCTATCTATCTATCTATCTATCAGTTTATATATCTATCTGTCTATCTTTTTATCTTTTTATATGTATATTCATCATAGTGATGTTCTGTCTATAAGTCTATATGTATATCTATATATGTATTTATCTGTCGATCTATCTATATGTCTATCTGTCTACATATATATCTAACTATCATCCTATCTATATATAAGTCTATATGTCTAGTTATCTATATGTGTATCTGTCCATATGGTAATCTTTCTATCAGGATATCTATTTATTGTATATCTTCTTTTCTATCTATTTATCTATTTGTCTATATGTATATTTGTCTATCTATTTATCTGTCTATCTTTCTATCAATATATCTATATGTCTATTTATTTATATGTCCATCTTTCTATATCTCTATCAATCAATTTGTAAATCTGTCTATCTTTCTATCAAACAATCAATCTATCTGTCTGTATAACTATCTATTTATCTATCTATCTTTCTTTCTATCTTTTTATCTATCAAACTATCTATCTATCTATCTATCTGCATATCTACATATGTGTCTATAAGTCTATATCTCTATTTGTCTATAGGTATATCTATCTATATGGATATTGGATATCTAGCTTTATGTCTAAATCTCTATGTGTATTTCAGTCAAAATGTCTATCTATCAATCTATCTATATGTCTATTTGTCTTTCTATATATCTAACTATCTATCTTCAATATATCTATATATCATTCTGTCTGTCTACCTATCTATATGTCTAACTATTTATCTATCTATTTTTCAATCTATCTATCTTTCTATTATCTATCTATCTGTCTATCTATTTACCTATCTGCCTATATGTATATATGTTTATATTACTATCTATGTATCTATCCATATGGTAATGGGCTATCAGGATATTAGTCTATCTATCTTTCTATCAATTTGTCTATCTATCTTTCTATCAATTTGTCTATCGATCTATCTATTTATATGTCTATCTATCTATCAATCTATTTGTCTATCTGACTATCTATCTACCTATCTTTCTATCTATCTACCTATATGTCTATGTATCTATCTATATATCTATCGATCGATCTATCTATCTATCTGTCTTCCAACCTTTTGTCTATTTGTTTTTAAATTTTATTGTCTATTTGTCTATCTGTTTATCTATATATCTTTCTATCTATCTATCTGACTATCTGTTTACTTGTCTATCTATATATTTATCTATCTATCTATCTAAATATCTATCTTTCTGTCTATCTGTTTGTCTGTCTATCTATCTCTCTATAAATCTATCTATATGTCTATCTATCTATCTGTGTATATGTATATATGTCTATCTTTATATCTATCTGTGTATCTATCTGTCTATCTTTCTATGTATCTATCTGTGTATATGGTTATCTGACTATATGTGTATCTATCAATTTTTTATATATCTATCTATCTATATATATATATGTATATCTAGCTAGTTATCTATCTATATGTCTATCTATTTATCTATCTATTTAAATATCTATGTATTTGCCTATCAACTTATCTATCTATATGTCTAAATGTCTATATTTCTATCTATGTATCTGTCCATATGGAATTTGGCTATTAGGTTATCTATCTATCTTTCTTTCTATTTATCTGTCTGTTTGTCTGTCTGTCTATTTGTCTATTTGTCTATCTAACTAACTATCTATTTGTCTATTTGTTTATATGTCTATCTATTTATCTATCTATCTATCTATCTTTTTGTCTATCTATCTTTCTGTCAATTTGCATATCTATCTATCAATCTGTCTATCAATTTATCGGTCTTTCTATCTAGCTAGCTAGCTATCTATATGTATATTTTTATCTCTCTATTTGTCTATATATCTTTATGTCTATATATCTTTATGTCTATCTATCTGTCTATCTATCTGTTTATTTATCTATCTGCCTATCCATCTATCTGTGTATCTTTCTATATATATATATATATATCTGTCAATCTTTCTATCTGTCTATCTATCTAACTATCTAACTTCCTATCTTCATCTATCTATATGTCTAAAAGTCAATATGTCTTTATGTCTATGTTTTTATCTATCTATATGGCTATTTGTCAATTTGTTTATCTATCTATCCATCTTTCTATATATTTGTCAATCTATAAGTCTGCCTAACTTTTTATTTGTCCATATGTCTAACTATATATCTGTATTCTATCTATCTGTCTACCCGTCTACTTGTTTATCTGTCTAATTATCTATCTGTCTTTCTATCTATTTATTTATCAATCTATCTGTCTATTTAACTATCCTTCTATCTTTCTATCGGTATATCTATCTATCTATCTATCTAGTTGTCTATCTGTCTATCTATCTATCTTATTATCTGTCTATCTATCTATCTTATTATCTGTCTATCTATCTATCTATCTCTCTATCTACTATCTGTCTATTTGTCTATATCTATTTGTCTATCTTTCAATCTATCTATCTATCTGTCTATCTGCCTATCTATCTGTCTATCTACCTATCTATCTATTTGTTTATCTTCCTATCTACCTTTCTTCATTTATGTGTATCTATATATTTTTCTATCTGTCTATCTTTCTCTCTATCTATATGTCTATCTTTTTATTTATCTGTCTTTTTATCTGTCTATCATTCTATTTGTCTATCGGTCTTTCTGAAAATCTATCAATCTGTCAAACTCTGAATTTGTCATTCTTTGAATCTGTCTTTTTGTCTATTTGCATTCTAAAATCTATCTATCTTTTAATCAATTTATCAGTTTATCTATATATCTATATATCAATCTATCTAACTATTTACGTATATGTCTATCTGCATACCTACCTATCTATCTATTAGTCTATATGTCTAACTATCTATCTATCTATTTGCATATGTATCTATTTGTCAATCTAACTATTGATCTATTTGTTTATCTATCTATTTACTATGTATCTATCAATCTTTCTTAATTTCTATATGTCTATTTGGTTATCTACCTACCTATCTATATATCTATCTATCAATATATTTATCTATCAATCTATCTATCTATTTATCAATCTGTCTATATATATATATATATATATATCTACATATTTATTTATCTATCTATCTATCTACTTGTCTATCTGTCTATATTTCAATCAATCTATTCTATATGTCTATCTTTATAACTGTATATCTATCTATCTATATATCTATCTATATCTTTTAATTTGTCTTTCTATCTAATTATCTATCTATATATATATATATCTTCTATATAGCTATCTAATAATCAATCTATTATCTATATATCTATAAATCAATCTATCTATCTTCATATATGTCTTTCTATCTAAATGTGTGTATGTGTATTTATCTTTCTATATAACTATCGAGCTTTTTATCTATCTATTTATTTATCTATGTATCTACCTATCTGTCTATCTATCTATCTATTTGTCTATATGTCTATCTATTTATTTATCTATGTATCTATCTATCTGTCTATCTATCTATTTGTCTATATGTCTATCTATTTATTTATTTATCTATCTGTCTATCTATATCTTTCTATTTGTCAATATATCTATCTATTTGTCTATCTATCTATCTATCTATCTGTCTGTCTGTCTACCTATCTGTCTATCTGTCTATCTATCTATCTATCTGTCTGTCTATCTGCCTATCTGTCTATCTATCTATCGATCTAACTATCAATCAATCAATCAATTAATTAATCAAATAATCAATAATTGTATCTTTCTATATATATATATATATATTATTTATTTATTTATTTATTTATTTATCTATCTATCTATTTTTCTATATGCCTATCTGGCTATCTGGTTATCTATCTATCTATCTTTATATATTTTTACCTATCTATCTATTTATCAATCAATCTAACTATCTATTTATTTATTTATCTATCTATATGTCTATCTATATATCTTTCTATCTATTTATTTATCTTTCTATCTGGCTAACTAGCTATCTAATAATCTATCTATCTGCTTATTTGTCAATTTGTCTATCTGCCTATAAGTTATCTATCTATCTATCAAACTATCTATTTATTTATCTATCTTTGTGTAAATCAATCTATCTACTTATCTTTCTATCTATTTATCAATCAATCAATCTTTTAATCTATCTATCTATATGTCTATCTATCTATCTTTCTTTCTATTTGTCTATTCGTTTATCTACCTATCTTTCTTTCTATCTATCTCTCAATATATCAATCAATCTATCTATCTATCTATCTATATATCTATCTGTCTATCTATATATCTACCTATCTATTTATGTATCTATCTATATACATGTCTATTTATCTTGCTATCAATCTATCCATCTATCTATATGTCTCTCTATCTAATCATCTATCTATTTATGTATTTATATATAATTCTATCTATATGTCTATCTATCGATATGTGCATAGGTCTATATGTCTATATATCTATCTATATAACTCTATATCTATCTATCTATATATCTATCAGTGAGCCTTTCGATCTGCCTTTTTGTCCAATTATCTATCTATATACCTATCTAACTATTTAGCTATCTATCAATCAATCTATTATCTGTCTATCAGTCTATCTATCTATTATGTCAATCTATCTAAATGTGTATATGTATATATCTCTTTCTATATAACTATCGAGATATTAATCTATCTATTTATCTATCTGTGTATCTATCAATCTGTGTATCTATCTATCTGTCTATCTATTTTTCTTTTGTCTTTCTATCTAACTATCAATCATATAACTATTTATCTATCTATTTATCTATATATAGATTTGTCTTTCTATCTATCTGGCTATCTATCTTTCTGTCTATCTATCTTTCTATCTGTCTATCTGTCTATATATCTGTCTATCTAACTATATTTCTATCTATCTATTTGTTTATATGTCTATCTATTTATCTGTCTATCTATCTATCTTTATATTTGTCAATGTATCTATCTATCTATCTGTCTATCAAACTATCTATCTGTCTATCTATCTATCTGTCTACATGTCAATCTATCAATCTATCTATCTATATTTATATCCAAATATCTATCAATCAATCAAACATTCAATTAAATAAATCAATCTATCTATCTTTATATATATATATATATATATCTATTTATCTATCTATCTATCTATCTATTTGCTTATCTGGCTCTCTATCTATCTATCTTTATATCTTTTTACCTATCTATCTATTTATCAATCTAACTATCTATCTTTTTATTTATTTATCTATCTATCTATATGTCTATCAGTCAATCTATCTATCTATCTATCTACCTACCTATTTGGCTAATTAGCTATCTATTTATATATCTATTTGCTTATTTGTCAATCTATCTATCTGGCTATATGTGTATCTATCTATCTACCTATCTATCTATTTATTTATCTATCTTTCTGTCTATCTATCTATATATTTATCAATCAATCAATCTTTTAGTCTATCTATCTGTCTATCTATCTATCTACCTAACTATCTTTCTTCTTTATATCTATCTATCTATCTATATATATTTCTATCTATCTATCTATCTTTCTATTTTGATATTTGGCTATCTATCTATCTACCTATCTATATGTTAGTCTATCTATCTACCTATCTATTTCTCAATATATCTGTTTATCTATTTATATGTCTATCTTCTATCTATCTAACTCTTTATATGTATATTATGTCTATCGATCTATCAATCTATATGTTTTTATGTATATTTGTCTTTCTTTTTATATTCTATCTGTTTATCTATCTATCTGTTTATCTTTCTATCTAGCTATATGCCTATCTATCTACTATCTATCTATATATTTATCTTTCTACTTGTCTATGTGTCTATCTATCTATCTATCTCTATGCCTATATATCTATATATCTATCTTTCTATCTATAACATAGTCTATATGTCTATCTATCTATATGTGTATATGTATGTATATATATATATATATATCTATATTACTCTTTATTTATCTATCTAACTATCTTTATATAAATCTGTCTATCTATCTAACAATCTATCTATATATCTATCTATCTATTTCTCTAACTATCAAATAATCAATCTATTTATCTATTTGTATATCTGTCTATCTATATACCAATATATTTTTCTATCTATAAATTTGTCTATCTGTCTATCTATCTATTTGTTTATTTGTCTATATGTCTATCTAATTATCTATTTATCTGTCTATCTATCTATCTATTTTTCTATTTGTTTATCTATCTATTTATCTATCTATTTGTCAATTTGTATATCTGTCTATCTATCTGCCTATGTGTCTATTTGATTATCTGATTATCTGCCTATCTACCTTTCTGCATATCTATAAATTTGTCTATTTGTCTAAATTTCTATCTATCTAAAATTCTATCTGTCTATCTGTATATCTATATGTCTATCTATCTTTCAATCTGTCTATCACACTCTCTACCAATATATCTATATATCTATTTGTGTTTCTTTTAATCTGTCTATAGCTCTATCTGTCTATCTGTCTATTTGTCTATATATCTATATGTCTATCTATTTCTCCATCTATCTATTTATATATATGTTTATATGTATAGCTTTCTATTTGTAAATTTGTCTATCTATCTATCTATCTATTTGTGTATCTTTCTATATATATATATATATATATATATATATATATATATATATATATATATATCTATCTATCTATCTCTGTATCTATGTATCTTTCTAATGACTATCTGTCTA
The DNA here is from genome assembly GCA_029783825.1 of Sapria himalayana. Lineage (NCBI taxonomy): Eukaryota > Viridiplantae > Streptophyta > Magnoliopsida > Malpighiales > Rafflesiaceae > Sapria > Sapria himalayana. Next base: position 23,960 of record JAREIK010003286.1, read on the forward strand.
TTTGTTTATGTGTCTATCTTTCTATATATCTATCTGTCTTTCTATATATATATATATATATATATATATATATGTATGTATCTATAGATCATTCTATCTATATATCTATCTATCTATTTATTTAGCTATCTAATTGTATGTATGTCTGTCTATCTATCTATGTTCCTATCTGGCTCACTATATATCTAATTATGTATATATCTACCTATCTATCAATCTATCTATTTATTTATCTATCTATCTCTCTAAGTATCTTTTTATCTATCTTTCTATCTAACTAGCTATCTTGTAAGCTTTCTATCTATCTTTCTATCTATCTATCTATCAATCTATGACTCTATAAATCTATTTGTCTATCTATCTATCTATTTATATGTCTATCTCTCTATCTATCTATCTAACTATCTGACTTGTAGCTATCTGACTATTTATTTATCTATCTATGTTTCTATCGACCTACCTATCTATATTCTGATTTGGCTATCTAACAATCTATCTATCTATCTATTAGTCTTTCTTTCTGCATCTGCTTATCTATCTATCTACAAATCAATCTATCTGTCTATATATATATCTATCTATCTCTTTATCAATCTATCTGTCTTTATGTATTTCTGTCTATATTTTTATATGTATATTTGTATATATGTTGATCTATATATTTTTTTATCTATTTATATATTTATCCATCTATCTTTCGATTTGTCTATATTTCTATCATTCTATTTATCTATCTTCCTATTTATCTATCTGTCTATCTCTCGATATGTATATCAGTCTTTTTATCAATCTATCAATCTGCCAATCTTTAAATCTATCAATGTGTCTATTTTTCTTTCTATCTATCGGTCAATCTATCGAACTTTCAATCTATTTATCTATCAATCTATCTATCTATCTATTTGTCTAACTGTCTATCTGTCTATCTATCAATCAATCTATCTATCTATCAATAAATCTATCTATCTATTTATATATATGTTTGTCTATCTGTCTATCTGTCTATTTATCTATCTGTGTATCTTTTTATCTATCTATGTATCTTTTTATCTATCTATCTATCTCTCTATCTATATATATGTCTATGTATTTATTTGTCTATCTGTCAATCTATCAGTCTATATGCCTATCTATTTATTTTCCTATCTGACTATCTGCCTTTCTACTTATCTATCTATTTGTCTATCTATCTATCTTTATATGTGACTAACTTTCTATTTGTCTATCTTTCTATATATCTATCATTCTATCTGTATATCTCTCAATCTATCTATCTATCTTTCTATCAATTTGAAAATCTATCAATGTATCAAACTTGCTATATTTCTATATTTTTATCTGTCTTTCTATCTATTTGTCAATCTGTCAATCTGTATATATGTATATCTGTCTATCTATCGATCTTTCTAACTATTTATCTATCTACCTATTTGCCAATATGTCAATATGCCTATCTGCCTATTTGTCTATCAATATATTTGTCTATTTATCTATCTCTCTATCTATCTATCTATCTATATATCTGTCTATTTGTCTGTCTATCTGACTATATGTCTATATTTCTTTCTTTCTATCTATTTTTCTATCTAACTATCTATTTATCTAACTAACTAACTATCTATCTATCTGTCTGTCTGTCTGGGTGTGTGTCTATCTATTTATCTAATTGTCTACCAATCTTTCTATTTTTCTTCCTGTCTATTTGTCTATCTATTTAACTACATATCTTTTTATTTGTCTATACGTCTATCTATCTGTTTGTCTATCTGTCTATTTGTCTATTTATAAATCTATCTATATGTATATGTATTTATCTATGTATGTGTCTATAAGTCTATCTATATACACTTTATCTATCTATCAATCTATATATCTATGTATCTATCAGTGTATGTTTCTATCTATCTATCTATCTAACTATATATATATATATATATATCTAACTATATATATATATATATATATCTATTTATCAATCAATCTATCTGTATATCTATCTATCTATCTGTATATCTATTTATCTGTCTATCTTTTTATCTATCTATCTATATATCTGTATATTTGTATATCGATCAATCTTTCTATGTATCTAATTTTCTATCTATCTATTTATCTATCTATCTATATATCTATCTATCTGTCTATCTATTTATCTATCTATTTATCTGCCAATCTTTATATCTATCTACGTGCCTATATCTTATCATATGTCTATTTATCTATCTATCTATATATCAATATATGTATCATTATATATGTATATCTGTCAATTAATCTATCTATCTATCTTTAAATCTATCTATCTATCTTTAAATCTATCTATCAATCTATCTATCTATTAATCTATTTATCTATTTATTTATCTATCTATCTATCTATCTAGCTGTCTGTCTATCTATCTCTCTATATTCCTATCTATCTATTTGTCTATCTATCTATTTTTCTATCTGTCTATCTAATATCTATCTATCTATCAATATTTAAATCTATCTATCTTTCTTTCTTTCTTTATGCTTATTTATTTATTTGTCTATTTATCTATTATCTTTTATCTATCAATATATCTATAAATCTATTCATCTATCTATTTATTTATCTTTCTATCTATCTATTTGTCTATCTATCTATCGATCTATCTAACTAACTATCTATCTAATTATATATCTATCGATCTGTGTATCTATCTATTTGTCAATATGTTTTATGTCTATATGTCTACCTGTCTATTTATTTATCTTTCTATATATCAATCTCTTTGTATATTAGTCTATAAGTCTAACATTTAATTATCTATCTGTTTGTCTCTATATCTTTCTCTCTATCTATCTGTCTTTCTGTCTATCTATGTGTTTAACTGTTTATTTATCTATCTGTCTATCTATCAATCAGTCTTTCTATCTATTTAAGTATATGTCTATATGTATATATGTCTAACACTCAATCAATCTATATATTTAACTATCTATCTTTCTATATATCTATCCATCTATCTATCTGACTATTTGGCTATCTCACAATATGTCTATTTTACTATTTGTCTATCTGTCAATCTTTCTAACTGTGTGTATATTGTCAATCTCTCTACTCTATTTGTCTATGTGACTATCTATCTTCTGTCTATAAATCTATGTATCTATTTATAATTTTATCTATCTGTCTATCTATCTATATATCGATCTATATATTTATATATTGTATATATATCTATATGGTAATCTGCCTATGTTTATATTTCAATATGTCTATCTATATATCTTTCTATCTAACTATTTGTCTATTTATCTGTGTGTCTATCTATCTTATGTTTGTGTCAATCTATCTATGTATCTATCTTTTTATCCGTCTATCTGTCTATCTATATATATGTCTATCTGTCTATTTATCGATATGTATATCTAGTAATCTATATATGTGTATATATGTATATTTGTGTGTGTGTGTGTGTGTCTATTTATCTATCTGTCTATCTGTAAATAAGTCTATATGTCGATCTGTTTATTTGTCAATCAATCAATCAATCAATCTGTCTATTTATCTATCTGTTTATATATATATATATATATGTGTGTGTGTGTGTGTGTGTGTGTGTGTGTGTGTGTGTGTGTGTGTCTGTATATCTATCTATATAATTGTCTATATGTCAATTTATCCATCTATCAATATTTTTTTAAAAAAAGGTTTGTTTTATTATTATAACCCTCTCTTTTGGCGAAGGAATACCATTTTTACAAACTAAAATCTACCCTTATCCCTTTTACACCCTCTTTCTCAAAAAATAAAAATAAGCAATACATAACTTAAATTTTCCAATCAAACCCTCTTTTTGTCTTGTGAACGATGGGGTTTAAGTTAGTTTTTAGGCTAGCCCTCTGAATTTGCTAATATGAAAAAACATTTGCAACTGAATTTTAGAACTTTTCTTCCTCTACTTTCTCCTATCCTGAGCTTCCGTTGCTTTACCTTTATCCATTATCCTTTCTCGGCATTGAGATTCCAGAGGTCCACTTTCCAGATGTGACCACCCAAATCCCGAATTCTCATCAACCACTGCTTCTAAAATTCAGACATTTATACAAACAATCTAGCATATTTCAAAGACCACATGCACAGATATTTATACAAACACCCAGCAAACACTGACTCATTTTTACAACCTCTAACATATCTCATTGCAGACATTTATACAAACACCTTGTAGGCTCTGGCTCCCTAATACAAACGTGACCCTACTAACTCACTGTTACATACCAACCATGACTTACAAAAACCATCTAGTTTCCATCCCCATTCCCTTGTTTCTACAGAATATATCAAGAACTAGTCGCATGTGTGTAAAAATAACTCTAAACTTACATGTCCTTACCAGATTCATTAAAAGTTCCTGCAAAAATAGAACATACAGTAACAATATTTAAGGAAAATTTGCAAATTAACCATGCATCTTTAAATGTTCCTATTCCTGCAAAATTTTATGCAATGGAAAATTTAAGAAAATATGTTCTTGCATATACGTGTTCCTGCAAGGATTATCCATACACATTTAATAATTAAAGAAAGCTGCAATTAACATCTATTAATTCCTTAGGCCCCTATACTGCCTCCTTATTTCTGCACAAAATGCAAAAATAGACAAAGAGGAAACCCCCAGGCCAACCCCCATCTCTTGCACACTCCCTACCCTCACCAGGTTAGGCTACTAGGATCCTGCAACAACATTCCCCCCTTTATCCTGTATCTTATGTACCCTCTATTTGCCTATATAATCTAACATATGGAAATGCCATTTTATCCAGCTTAGCCACCCCTAGAAATTTATTAGGAATATCATGCCCATCAAATTCTTGCATACCCCTAAGCATGCCCTCCTTTGCTAGTTTATCCGCAAGTGCATTGGCCTCCCTATATGTATGTGAAATTGTGGCCTCCAGCTCTTTCATTAATTCTTTTATATTTTCTGCGTCTTCTTCATATCTCCACATTTGTAGTCTTTTTAATGCTAGCCCTTCCACCAGCTTTGAGTCCACTTGAATTTGAATCTTTTTAAGATTTAGCCTTTTGCAAATCTGAAGCCCCCTAAGCAAGGCTTGGATTTCTGATTGTAGGGCTGAATTAGCTTTATCTTTCATAGTGAAAGCTCTTATAATCAAACCCTATGCGTCCCTGATGACACCTCCTCCACCATCTATTCCCATGTCCCTATTAAAACTTCCATCCATATTAAGAGGCTACATTCCATTTGGTGGTTTAGCCCAAGAAACTCTCTTTAGACCCAACCACCCTTCTTTTTTGATACTCAACCCCCATTGAATTCTCAGTATTTTTGATGTATCAGTGTTACCAGTCTTAATCGGTTTTAAAGCAGAAATAATTGAGATTTCCTTTTTTATATCTTTTAGAATTTCTTCTGAATTCATCCGTACCCCTTCAAACTTGCTTCTATTTCTAGCTTTCCATATGCACCAAATAGTTACCGAGGGAACGTTACTCCTAAAACAAGATTGAACCTGGCTTCTGGTTTTCTCCACATTCTAGTGTATCAGTCTATCCTCTAATTTATCCTCTTTTAGTTGTCCCCCTTCCAACTATCTTTATATCTCCTTTTCTATCTTCCCTTTCGAAAAGAGATGATTCGTACTTTCTATCTCTGAGTGGCAACATTCACATCTTGACACCAGTTTTATGCCTTTCTTCTGTATATTTAAATCTACTGGTGTGGCTCCTATGAGCATCCTCCACATTAGTGTTTTCATTTTCTATGGGGTATCACTTTTCCAGAACTCTTTAAAAATCGGTCTATGTTTGTGTTTTTCCTAATTATATTTTTTTGTTGATTTAAGAGTAAATTTCCCTTCTGCATTTGGTGTCCATTTCCATCCGCTTTTATTTAATCTAGAGTGAGCTTCTACTAAATCTTTTTGCTTTATCATTGACTTCCAGGCTTTAGATGCTTTCTTCGAATCTTTGAATTATTCTTTTTCCCATTCATACTCGACACGCATAAACCTTGCCCATAGGCTATCATTTTCTTTCAACCTACACCAACTTTTGCAGGCCCATGCACTAGCCATATCTGTAATACTTGTAAATCCCAGACCTGTCTCCTCCTTGGGAAAGCATAGGTCCTCCCATTTTCGCTATTGTAATTTCGGCCTGCCATCCCTTTTGCCCTACAAGAAGTTCGCCATTTCTTTTTCCATACTCTTTATAGTCTTTTTTAGAGGATACATGATGGTTAAAATATGTGCGAGTGAACCTTGTAATACATGCGTAATCAATGTAATTTTACCCCCCATACTTAAGAGATTTTCTTTCCAACCCGATATTTTTTCTTTCATTCTCGTTACCTGGTAACTTAAATATTCTTCTCTTAGTCTCCCCTCAAAAATGGGATAGCCCAGGTACATTAATGCACCTTTCTTTTGGGTAAAGCCCGTAATATTTATAACTCTTTGAGCAGTTTTATCTGGTGCTTTTGCTGCGAGCATAAATTGACACTTCTTGATATTTAGAGTTTGACATGTTTCCTCTTCTAGCATGTGCAATACTTCCATCAAATTAACAAGAGATTTCCTACTGGCATTTGTAAAAATGATCACATCATTTGCATATGCCAAACAATAGACTCGGGGGGTGTTCTTAGGTTGCTTGAACATTAGAATTTTCTCTTTTTCCATTTTATCTTTTAAATTTATTAGCAATGATTCCAAGTAGATATTGAATAAATAGGGTGATAGTAGATCTCCTTGCCTTAGCCCTCTTACAGGCTTAAACTCCTCCCCATTTTCCCATTTATTATGATTCTAACCCACAAGCTTGGTATACATCTATATATCAAATGTATCCAAAATTATGAAAAGCCCATCTTATGCATTATATAGCATAAGATTGATCATTCTACCCTGTCAAATGCTTTTGATAGGTCAAGTTTTAAGACTAGATTATGACCCCTTACTTTGACTCAAATCTCTCTCATCATTTCTGATGCCAGGCTAATATTTTTCATTATCAGTCTATTTTTAACAAAACCTAATTCTTCTTGTGAAATTATGTTAGGAAATATATCACTTAGCCTATTTTGTTAGTTTGTTAAGATTTTATATATTGATTTACACAGGCTAATTAGCCGGAAATCTTCGCATTTTTGTGGATTTTCAATTTTAGGAATAAGCACAATAAACGAGCTTGCCCACGATTTTGTAATTTCTACTCTTGCATATATCTAGTTTATAGCTTGTATCAAATCTATTTTGATAATATGCCAGCAAATTTGAAAAAATGTATTGTTCCAGCCATCTGGACTAGCCGCACTATCTTTATTCATACTAAATACAACAACATTCACCTCCTCCTCATCTGGAAATTCAGCCAGCTTCTTATTATCTTCATCCGTGACTTGATGTTTTATTTTCTATAGCAAGTTGTTTCCTTCTCTCCTCACATTTTCACACAAGTGTAATTTTAAATATTCTTCTAATTGTGTTTTTACCTCCTCTTCTTTTTCAACCCATTTACCCTCTAAATTTTTTATAGCTTTAATTTTTTGTTTTTGGGATTTGATTTTTGCCATAGTGTGAAAGAATCTATCTATCAATATATCATTCTCTGTACCATTATATCTATCTATTTGTCTATCTCTCTATCTGTCTATCTATTTATCTAATGATCTTACAATTTGTCTATCTATCAGTCAGTCAGTCTATCTATCTTTTTGTCAACCTGTCGATCTATCTATCTTTCTGTCTATCTATCTTCTATCTATGTATTTGTATATCCATCTATCAGTATGTCTGTATATCTATCTATTTGTCTATCTATCTATATATCTATCAATCTATTAGTCTATCTGTCTATGTATTTATCTGTATATCTTTAAATCTTTCTATCTATCAGCCTGCCTATTTATCTATCTCTCTATCTATCTATCTATCTCTCTATCAACCTATATAACTATATGCATATTTTCCTATCTAACTATTTATCTATATGTATATATCTTTATATGTCTATATGTCTATCTATCTATATGTATATCTGTTTATATGTCTATCATTCTTTTAGTCGCTCTGTCTATCAATCTATCACACTATCATTCTATCTATCTATCTATCTGTATACCTATTAATCTATATATGTGTCTAACTATCTATCTGTATATAAATCTTTCAGTCTATCTATCTATCTATCTATCTTTGTATCTGACTATCTGGATAACTATATATATATATATATATATATATCTATCTATCTATCTATCTATCTATTTATCTATCTATATTTCTTTTTATTTATTTGTCTATTTATCTATCATTCTATTTGTTTATCTATCTATCTATTTATCTGTCTATCTATCTAACTATCTGGCTCTCTCTCTCTCTATCTATTTATATGTCATTTTTTCAATCTATCTATCTGTCTATCAATCATTCATTCAATCTATCTATTAGTCTACTTGTCTGTCTATCTATCTATCTATCTATTTATCTATCTATATGCTTATTTGTCTATCAATTTTTCTATCTATCTATCTATCAATCAATATATATGTCTATCTATCTATGTGTCTATCAATCTATATGTCTATTTCTCTATCTTTTTATCTATCTATCTATCTATAAATCTATCTATCTGACTATATGTCTATCTATTATTTTGTCTATCTGTCTATTTGTCTAACTATCTATATATATATATCTATCTATAAATCTATCTATATATCTATTTGTCGATCTATAAATCTGTTTATCTATTTATTTGCCTATCTATCTATTTGTCTATATTTTTATCTATCTTTCTATCTATTTATCAATCTGTCTACCTACCTACCTACCTATCTGTCTATAAGTCTTAATGTCTATATGTCTATCTATCTATATGTATATCTATCTATATGGCTATCTGACTATCTGGCTATCTATCTATATGTCTATATGTCTTTTTGTCAATCTGTCTATTTGTCAATCAAACTATCAATCAATCAATCAATCTATATGTTTGTCTATCTATCTATCTATCTATTTATCTATTTGTCTATTTGACTATTTGACTATATTATTATCTATCTATATATCTATCATTCAATCTGTCTATCTATCTATCCATCGTTCTGTCTATCTATCCATCTGTTTATTTGTCTATCATTCTATCTATCTTCTGTCTTTCTACTTATCTATCTATCTATAAACCTATCTATCTGTCTATATGTCAATCTATCTATCTATATGTCTATCTGTCTATCTTTCTATCTAGCTATTAGTCTATCTATTTATCTATTTATTAGTACTATATATCTAGATGTGTATATGTTGATCTATCTATCTGCTAATCTATCTATCTATATATCTTTCTTTCTAGCTATCCTCTTATCTCTCAATAATCTATCTATCTATCTACAAATCTATCTATATGTCTATATATTCATCTATGGATACATCTATATTTCTATATGTCTACCTATCTATCTATCTATCTAAGTATCTATATTTCTATCTTTCAATCTTTTTATAATTCTATCTATCTATCTTTATATCTATATATCTATCTTTCTGCCAATCTGGCTATCTCAGTATTTATCAATCTATTTATGTGTCTATCTATCTATCTGTTTATCTCTCTATCTATTTATTTATGTATCTGTCTATATATAAATTTGTCTATTTGTCTGTGTATAATTGTCTATTTGTTTAATTGTCTATTTATATAACTTTTTATTTGTCTATATGTCTATCAGTACATTTATCTATTGTTCTATCTTACTATCTTCCTCTTTATCTATCTATCTATCTATCTGTCTATCTATCTACCTATATATCTAGCTAACTATCTGCCTATTTGCCAATTTATCAATCTGAGTATCTACCTAACTAACTAACTATCTATATGTCTATCTGTCTGTCTGTCTATCTATCTTTCTATCTAAATATGTATATGTTTATATGTTAATATGTCTAAATATTTATTCATCTATCTATCTATCTATTTGTTTATCTATCTATGTTTCTATTTATATATGTGTGTCTAACTATCTGTTTATCTATCTGTCTGTCAGTCTATCTATCTATATATCATCTTATGTCTATCTGTGTATTTGTCTATCTATCTATCTTTCTTTCTTTCTAACTGTCTATTTATCTGCATGTCCATCTGTCTATGTGTTGATCTATATATAAATCTCTTTTAAACTCTATCTACTTTTTATCTATCTGTCTATTTATATTTATATCTAACTAACTAACTATCTATCTATCCATTTATATATCTATCTATTTGTTTATCTATCTATCTATCTGTCTGTATATATGTCGATCTGTATATATTTCTATCGGGCTATTTGTTGATGTGTAATTTGTCTATCATTCTATATATTTATTTGTCTATCTATCTATCTATCTATCTATCTATATATCTTTCTGTCGATATGTCTATCAGTATATCTGTTTTTCTATCTATTTATCTATATGTCTATCTTTTTATCTATCTATCTGTCTATCTATCTATTTGTCTATCTATCTATCTATCTATATGTCTGTTTGTTTATCTATCAATTTATCTATCTATCATCTATTGTTCTTTCTACTTGTCTATCTATCTATCTATCTATTTGTCTATCATTATATATATATATATATATATATATATATATATATATATCTATCTCTCTATGTATCTTTCTATCTATTTATCTATCTATCTATAAATATCTGTCTATCTAGTTATATACCACTCTATATATCTATCTATATGTATATAAGTATATATGTCTATATGTTTATATGTCTATATGTCTATCTGTCTTTCTATCTCTCTATTTGTATATCTATCTATCTTTATATCTATCTATCTGTCTGTAAGACTATATGTCTATCTATCTATATTTCAATCTTTCAATCTATCATTATGTCAAACTATCAATATGTCTATCTATCGATCTATCTAACTATCTATTTATCTATCTATCTATCTATCTATATGTCTATTTGTCTATATGTCAATCTGTCTATATTCATAACTTCATATCTAAATAACTAACTATCTATCTATCTCTATATTTGTCTATCTATCTATTTGCCTATTTGTTGATCTATTTATCTGTCTATCAATCCATCTATCTATCTATCTATATGTCTACCTATCTATTTGTCTATCGATATATCAGTCTATCTATCGATCTATCAATTTATCTATTTGTCTACTATTTATTAATCAATCTATCTATAAATCTCTCTAAATGTTTATCTATCTATCATTATATGTATATGTGTATATGTTTAGTTGCCTAACTATCTATTTATTTATTTATCTATCTATCTATATATTATTCTATCTATATTTTTTTTATCTATCTATCTATCTATATTTAAATCAATCAATCTATCTATGTATATTTCTATCTATCTATCTATCATTCAATCAATAAATCAATCTATCTATCTATCTATCTATATATATCTGTTAATCTATTTATTTAATTATCTATATATATATATCTAAATACATATATGGCTATCTGGCTATCTATCTATCTATCTATTTATCTATATGTAAATCTTTCTATCTATCAATTTATATATCTGTCTATTTGTCTATCTATTTATCTATCTATCTCCCTATCTACCTATCTATCTATATGTATATCTATCTATCTGTCTATTTGTTTATATGTGTATCTGTGTATCTATTTTTCATTATGTCTATCTATCTATTTGTCTATCTCTATCTCTCTAACTATATATTTGTCAATTTTACTATCTATAAATTCATTTATAAGTCTATATATCTAATAATTTATATATTTATATGTCTATCTATCTAAATCTCTATCTATATATCTGTGTATTTATGTATCTGTCTATCTTTTTATCTACTTATCTGTCTATTTGTCTATCTATTTATCTCCTTTTCTATCTATCTATCTTTCTGGAAATCGGTCTGTCAGTCTTTCTATTTATCGATTTATCTCTCTATCTATCTATCTATATATCTATCTTTCTATCTATCTCTATATTTATCTATTAATTTATTAATCCCTCCTATCTATCTTTCTATTTATCTATCTTTTTGTCTATCTGTCTATCATTTTATCTACTTATCTATCTATTTGTCTATCTATTTATCTCTTTATCTATCTATCTATCTTTCTGGAAATTGATCTGTCAGTCTTTCTATTTATCGATTTATCTCTCTATCTATCTATCTATATATCTATCTTTCTATCTATCTCTATATTTATCTATTAATTTATTTATCCCTCCTATCTATCTTTCTATTTATCTATCTTTTTGTCTATCTGTCTATCATTTTATATGTATATCTATCTCTCTATGTATCTTTCTATCTATTTATCTATCTATATATATCTATCTATATATATCTATCTATCTAGTTATATACCTCTCTATCAATCTATTTATATGGCTATAAGTATATATGTTTATATGTCTATATGTCTATCTATCTTTCTATCTCTCTATTTGTATATCTATTGATCTATATATCTATCTGTTTATCTATAAGACTATATGTCTATCTATCTTTCTGTCAATCTATCAATTTATTTATCTATAAAACTATCAATATGTCTCTCTATCTATCTATCTATTTGTCTATATATATATGTCTATCAATCTATCTATATGTCTATTTGTCTATATGTCGATCTATCTATATTTATAACTTCATATCTGCCTATCTATCTATCTATCTATCTTTATAGTTGTCTATCTATCTATTTATCTATTTTTGATCTATCTAACTGTATATCAATCAATCTATCTATCTATCTATATGTCTATTTGTTGATATATCTATCTGTATATCAATCCATCTATCTATCTATCTATATGTCTATTTGTTGATCTATCTATCTGTATATCAATCAATCTATCTATCTATCTATATGTCTACCTATCTATAAGTTTATCAATATATCTGTCTATCTATTCATCTATCAATTTATATATTTGTCCATCTAGTTATCAATCTATCTATAAATCTATCTATATGTCTATCTATCTATCAATATATGTATATGTATATATGTCTATTTGACTAACTATTTATTTATCTATCTATATATCTATCTATCTATTATTCTATATATCTTTCTTTTATTTATATATCTATCTATCTATATTTCAATCGATCAATTAATCAATCTATCTATATTTCTATCTATCTATATATCTATCCATTAATCAATCAATCATTCATTCATTCAAATAATAAATCAATCAATCTATCTATCTATCTATCTATATATATATATATATCTGTCAATCAATTTATTTAATTATCTATCTATATATCTATATATATATATATCTATATACTTATCTTGCTATTTGACTATATATCTATATATCTATTTATCTATATGTAAATCTTTCTATTTGTTAATATATATATATATATGTCAATTTGTCTATCTATCTATCTATCTATCTGTCTGTCAATTTGTCTATATGTTTATCTATCTATCTGTCTATTTGTCTATATGTCTATCTGTGTATCTATCTATCAGTCTCTCTATCTACCAATCTATTTTTCTTTATGTCTATCTATCTATCTGTCCATCTTTATATCTCTCTTACTGTATATTTGTCTATTTTCCTATCTATAAATTTATCTATATGTGTATGTATCTTATAATTTAAATATTTATATGTCTATCTGTCAAAATATCTATCTATATATCTATGTATTTATCTATCTTTCTATCTACTTATATGTCTACTTGTCTGTCTATTTATCTCTTTATCTATCTGTCTGTCTTTTTGGAAATCTATCTATCAGTCTTTCTATTTATTGATTTAACTCTCTATCTATCTATCTATATATATATAAATTTCTATCTATCTATCTATCTCTATATTTATCTATATATTAATTTATTTCTCCTATCTATCTTTCTATTTATCTATATATCTATCTATTTGTCTATCTATCTATCTACCTATCTAGCTATTTGGCTATTTGTTTATCGATCTATCTATCTATTTGATAATTCATCTATCTATCTATAAATCTGTCTATCTATCTATATATGTATTTGTATATCTATCCATTTTTCTATCTCTATATCTGTTTATCTATCTATCTATGTATATGTCTATTTGTCTATCTATGTATCTATTTATCTATCTATCTGTCTATCTTTATATCTATATATTTATTTATCAATCTATCTGTATCTCATTCTCTCTATCTGTCTATTTGTCTATCAATCAATCTGTCTGTCTATCTATATATCATTATATCTATCTATCTATCTATCTATATATCTAGCTATTTGGCTATCTGCCTTTCAAGATATATATATATCTATCTATCTGTCAATCAATCTATTAATAGTTTAATCTATCTATCTATCTATTTATCTATTTGTCTATCTATCTATATGTCTGTCTATTTGTCTATTTATTTAATTGACTATCTTTCTATATGTATATCTCTCCATATATCTATAAGGTAATCTGTCAATCTATCAATCTGTCAATATGTCAATCTATCAGTATATCAATCATTAAATATACTTATCTATCTATATATCTATATATCTATTTATCTATCTATATATCTATCAATTTATTGATCTGTCTATTAAATATATGTCTATATGTCAATCTGTCTATCTATATATCTATCTATCTTTGTATCTATCTATCTATTTATATATCTGTCTATCATCTATCTCTTATTTGTCTATATATCTGTCTATCTACCTATTTGCCTATCTGTATATCTGCCTATGTATCTATCAATTTGTTATCTACTTATCTATCTATTTATTTATTTGTCTATCTATTTATTTGTCTACATGTCTATCTGTCTACCTGTCTACTTATCTAGTCTTTTTGTCAATCTGTCAAACTATCAATCTTTTATCTATCATTCTATGAATCTATTTGTCTCTATCTATATATCTACCTATCTTTAAATCTACATATATGTCTTTCTGCCTATATGCTAATTTTCCTATCTATTTAATTATTTATCTATCTTTGTGCATATCAATCTATCTGTATAACTGTCATGATTTAGCTATTAGTCTAACTACCTATCTGCCTATTTTATTATCTGTTTATCTATCTAATTATATATCTTTCTATTTTTCTATCAATCAATATATATACATATATGTCTATTTGTCTATGGATAAATCTTTCTATTTGTCTAGATGTCTATCTTTCTATATGTCTATCTATCTATCTATTTATTTGTATATCAATCTATTTTTTAATCTATCTATCTATCTATCTGTGTATCTCTCTATTTTTCTATCTATCTATTTATCTATCTATATATCTATATGTGTATCTATCTATATTTCTATCTACTTATTTGCCTATCTACCTCTTTAACTATCTGTCTATCTACCTATTAGTCTCTCTACCTATCTACCTATTTGCTTATCTGCCTATCTACCTATATGTCTATCTGCCTATATTTCAACCTATCAATCTACCTATCTGTGCATCTGCCTATCTAGTAATCTATCAACCTGCCTATTTGTCTATCTATCTATTTGTATATCTATCAATCTTTCTATTTCTATCTGCATATCTATCTATCTTCTATATATTTATTTTTCTTTCTATATATCTATCTATTTGTCTATTTGTGAATTTGTAAATATTTCAATCTATCTACATGTCTATATTTCTATATATATATATATATATATATATATCTATTTATCTATTTATCTATTTTTCTATCTATCTATCTATTTATCTATCAATGATCTATCCATCTATCTATATATCTGTATATTTGTCTATCTGTTTATTTGTCTATTGATCTATATGTCTTCTTTCTATTTATCTTTATGCATATCTTTATGTCTATCTTTCGTTTTTTCTATTTGTCTATCTGAAAATCTGTAAATCTATAAATTTGTCAATCTGTTTATCTATCTATATTTCTATTTATCTATCTGTTTGTCTGTCTATCTATTTATCTATCTGTCTGTCTGTCTATCTACCTATCTACCTATGTAACTACTACATATCTTTTTGTTTGCCTATCTACCTATCTATCTACTTACCTATCTATCTATCTGTCTATCAATCTTTTTAACTCTTTATCTATCTGTGTTTCTATCTATCTGTCTATTTGTCAATCAATCAATTAATTTATCTCTATATGTTTATATCTATCAATCTATCTATCTATTTATATATCTATCTAACTATCTATCTATCTATCTACTGTCTATCTATCTATTTTTCTATCTATCTGTCTATCTGTCTATCTGCCTATCTATATATCTGTGTGTTTGTCTATCTGTCTATCTATTAATCTATCTATTTGTCTATCTGTCATTTTGCCTATATATTTATTTTTCTATACCTATCTGTTTATATGCATATCTGCCTATCTTTCTATCTCTCTATATGTCGATCTACCTATATGTCTATCTATCTATCTATCTTTGTTTCTATCTTTTTATCTATCTATTTGTCTATATGTCTATATGTGTATCTGTCTATCTGTCTATCTATTTATCTCTCTATTTGTCTATCTATTTATGTGTCTATTTGTCTATCTTTATATCTATATTTCTATCTATCTATTTTAATATCTATCTATCTTACTATCTATATATATCTTGATCTATCTATTGTTATTTCTATCGATCTATCATTCTAAGAATCTACATATATTTTTATATGTCAATCAATCAATCTATCTAACTCTCTATCTATCCATCTATTTATTAGTCTATTTATCTGTCTATCTATCTATCTCTCCTTATGTTTATAAAAAATTCTGTCAATCTGTCATTCTTTTAATCATCAATATATCAAACTATAAATCTATCTATTTATCTATCTGTCTGTCGATCCATTTATTGTTTATATGTCTATATGTTTATCTATCTATCTATATGTGTATCTTTCTCTCTCGATCTGTCTATCTGTTTATCTATTTATCTATCTATATATTTATATATCTAACTATCTATCAAGCTGTACATCTTTTATCTATCTATTTTTCTGTCAAACTAGTATCTTTTCTATCTATCTAAATTCTATCTATCTTCCTATATAACTATATGTCAATCTATCTATTTGCCTACCTATCTATTTGTCTATCAATCAATTAATCTATCTGTCTATTTGTCTATTTGTCTATCAATCTATTTTTCTATCTATATCTATCTTTATATCTATTTAATAGTCTATCTATCTATTTGTCTATCTGCCTATATGCCTATCTACCTATCTACCTAACTACCTAAGTGTCTATCTAACTATCTGTCTATCTGTCAATCTAACTATCTATCTATATGTCAATCTAACTATCTATCTATCTATCTATCTAACTATCTAACTACTTATCTATTAATTTATCTATTTCTCTATCCATCTATGTGTCTATTTGTGTATCTGTATATATGTCTATTTGTATATCTATCTATATGTCTATCTTTTTATCTATCTATCTATCTCATATTTATCTATATGTATATCTACTTATCTGTCTACTAGTCTATTTGTCTATATGTCTATTTGACTATCTGTCTATCTATTTATTTGTTAATATATCTATCTATATTTCTATTTATCTGTCTATTTGTCTATCTATCTATCTATCTATTTTCCTTTCTATCTATTTATTTATATATCTATATGCCTGTATGCTTATTTACCTAGCTACCTATTTGTCAATTTGTTTATTTGTCTATCTGCCTATTTGCCTATTTGCTTATCTACCTATCTATCTATCTACCTATCTTTCAATTAGTCTATGTTTTTATCTATTGATCTACATATCTATCTATCAACTTATCCGTATATCTACCTATCTGTCAAACTGTCTATTGTATATCTATGTAACTAAATATCTACATATATGTCTATCTATCTATATATCTATCTTTTTATCTTTTTATATTTCTCTAACTATCTATCAGTGTTTCTCTCTATCTATCTATCTATCTATTTATCTATTTGTCTATCTGTCTATAAGACAATCTATCTATTTTTCTATATGTCTCTCCACCTATCAATCTATGTCTATCTATCTATCTATCTATCGATCTGTATATCTGCCTATTTTTCTATTAATATATCTATTTGTCTGTCAATCTATCGATTGATCTATCTATCTATCTATCTATATATTTGTCTGTCTATCTATCATTTATATATATATATATATATATATATATATATATCTATATCTATCTATCTATCTATTTGTCTACATGCCTATTTGTATATCTACCCATCTATATATCTATCTTTCTATCTGTCTATCTATCTATATGTCTATCTATTTTTCTATCTATCTATCTATATATCAATCAGTCTATCTATTTATCTGTCTGTCTATATGTTTATTAATCTATCTGTATATATGTCTTTCTATCTATGAGCCTTTCTATCTATTTGTCTATCTGTTTTACTTTCTATCTATCTACCTATCTTTTTTCTATCCATTTGTCTATCTGTCTGCCTACAGCCTAACAACATTTCTACTTATCTGCATATCTACTTATCTACATATTAATCTATCTATCTACCTATCTATATATTTATCTATCTGTCTATCTGTCTAATTGTCAATCTGTCTATCTGACTATCTTTATATATATATATATCTATATCTAACTATAGGTCTACCTGTCAATCTTTTTATCACTATATATATATATATCTGTATATCTATCATTCTATCAATCTATCTATTTATATATCTTTTTATCTATTTATCTGTATATCTATTTGTTTGTCTATCTGTCTATCTATCTAATTATCTCATTGTCTATCTATATGTCTATGTATCTATCTGTCTATCTACCTATCTACATGTCTATCTATTTGCATATTTTCCTATCTTCCTATCTATCTACCTACCTATCTATCTATCTACCAACCTATCTATCTACATATCTATCTATTATCTATTTTTTCTATTTATCTATCTAACTATATATCTATATATCTATCTATTTGACTATATGTATATATATAAACCTATCTTTATTCCTATTTATCTATCTATATATAGGTCTATATGTTGGTCTATATAACAGTGTATCTATATATATATATATATATATATATATATCAATTTGTATATGTATTTTTATATCTATCTATCTCTTTATCTATATATATATAAATATATATCTGTCTATCTATTTATTTGTCTGTCTACCTATCTATCTATATATGTGACTATTTGTCTATATGTCTCTCTATCTAACTTTCTATCTGTATATGTTTCTTCTGTCTGTCTACCTATCTGCCTATCTACATTATTACCCTTTTGCATATCTGCCTAACTCCCACATATTTATCTATCTACCTATCTATATATTCTTCTATCTCTTTATCTTTCTATCTATCTATCAGTCTATCTATCTATATGTCTATCTATCTATATATCTATCTTTCTATCTATATATATATATATATATATCTATCTATCTATTAGTATATTTGTCTTTTTTTAAGTGTATATCTATCAATCTATATATTTGACTATCTGTATATCTTTCTATGCATCTATCATCTATTTCTATATCTCTCTATTTGTCTTTATATATGTTTATCTATCAATCTATCAGTCTACATGTCTATCTTTTTATCTATTTATCTGTCTGTCTATTTTTCTATCTATTTATCTATCTATATATAAATATATCTATCTATCTATATATTTTTCTATTTATCTATATGTCTATCATTCTATCTATCTATTTATCTATATATTTGTTAATTTGTCTTTCTTTCTATCTGTCTATCTTTCTGTCTATCTATCTATCTAGCCAATCTTCTTATATGTTTTTATACCTATCTTCCTATTTGCCTATCTATCTATCTGTCTGTCTATCTATCTGTATATCTATCTATCTATCTATTTTATCTATATCTATCTGTATGTCTATTTGTCTATATATTTATAAATATATCTATATATATGTTTGTATATCTGTATATCTCTATATTTATAAATCTATTTTTATGACTATTTATCTATTTGAATATATGTCTATATGTCTAACTATATAACTATGTATCTATTTATATATCTTTGTATATATCTATTTGTATATTTATTTTTCTATCTGTTATTTTGTCTAACTATCAAGCTATATATCTATCTGTATTTTATCTGTCTATTTGTCTTTATCTATCTGACTATCTTTCTATCTGCTTATTTGTCTATATGTCTATCTATCAATCTATTAATCTATCTATCTGTATATCCATCTATCTAACTTTCTACCTATATATCAATCTATTTGTGTACCTCTCTATCAGTTTATATGTGTATCAATCTATTTGTCTGTTTATCTATTTATCTATTTATCTATCTATCTATTTGTCTATTTATCTATTTGACTATCAATTTATTTATCTATCTATCTATCTTTATATCTGTGTATGTGTATATATGTCTATCAAACTAACTAACTAACTATCTATCTATCTAACTATCTATATATCTTTCTATCTATTTGTCAATCAATCAATCTATCTAACTATCTTACTATCTTTCTATCTCTCTATCTATCTATCTAAATGTTTATCTATCTATTTGTTTATCTATCTATCTCTCTATCTATATAGTTGTCTATTTGTCTAATCTCTTTATTTGTCTATCTTTTTAATTGTCTATTTGTCTACCTATCTATGTGCCTATTTGCCTATCTATCTATAAGACTATCTGTCTATTTGTTTATCTATCCATATGTTTATCTGTCTATCTATCTAGCTGTCTATCTATTTAACTATCTATCTTATTATTTGCCTCTGTATATCTGCCTAACTATCTATCTACCTATTAGACTATCTTTCTATCTGTCTATATTTTATCTGACTATCTTTCTATATGTCTTCTATCTATCTATCTATTGCCGGTATTATTTTTAAGTCTTTCTGTTAATCTATGAAAGTGTCAAACTATTTATCTGTGTATGTGTTTATCCATCTATATGTCTAACTACTAATCTACCGATATGTCTTTCTGCTTATCTTCTTATCTGTCTAGCTATATATCTGTCTATCTATCTATCTGTGTATCTATGTATTTATCTATCTATCTATCTATCTGTTTATTTTTCTATTTATCTATCTGTCTATATGTCTATATGTCTATATATCTATCTATCTCTCTATCTATTTATCTATCTGTCTGTCTGTCTATGTATCTTTCTGTCTTTTTATATGTTATATATATATATATATGTCTATCTATCTATTTGTCTATCTATATATTTGGTTATCTATATGTCTATATGTCTTTCTGTCTATCTATCTACATGTCTATTTGCCCAACTCTTTATCTCCCTTTCTGCCTATCTCCCTATCTGTCTATCTGTCTACCAGCCTTTCTGCCTATCTCTCTATCTGTCTATTTGTCTATATGCATTTCTACCTATCTATCTATCTATCTTTTTGTCTATCTATCTATCTATCAATTTATATGTCTATATGTCAATATGTCTATCTATCTAATTTGTCTATTTATCTTTTTTTCTATTTATCTATTTCTATCTATTTTTCTATCTATATATCTATCTAATTATATATATAATATATATATATATATATATATATATATTTCTATCTTTCTTTCTTTCTAAATTTCTTTCTCTATATCTATCTATCTATCTATCAGTCAATCTCTATATTTGTCTATGTGTTATTCTATGAATTTGTCAATCTGTCTATCTTTCTATCTATCAATTTGTCTATCTGTCTATCTATCTATCTATCTATCTGTATATCTATCTATCTTTCTATCTATATGTATATTTATTTATTTTTCTATATATCAATCATTCTATCTATCTATATATCTATCTATATCTATCTATATATCTATCTATATATCTATTTCTATCTATATATCCTATGTATTTCTCTATCTATCTATCTGTTTATCTGTGTTCTTTTTATCTATCTTATATCTATCTATCTATCTGTCTATCTATCTATCTATCTGTCAATCTATCTATCTATCAATCTATCTATCAGTCAAAAATTTTATCAGTATATATGTCTATCTATCTATATAAATAAATAGTCTAATTGTATATCTATATATCTAGCTATCTGTTTATCTATCTATCTATCTAAATGGTCTATCTATCTATATATCTATTTATTTATCTATTTGTGTATCTATCGTACTATCTATTAGTATATTTGTTAATCTATCAATCTGTCAATCTATCAATCTGTCTATCTATCTAACGATCGATCTATCTATCTATCTATCTATCAGTCTATTTACCTATCTATCTATCTATCTGCATGTCTGCATATATATATATATATATATATATATATATATATATATATATATATATATATATATATATATATATATATATTTCTATATCTATCTATTTATTTTTGTATTTTTCTATCTATTTGTGTAAATGTCTATCTATATATCAATCTTTCATTCTATCTGTGAATCTATTAATATGTCAATATATCTATCTGTCTATCTATCTATCAATTTGTCTATCTATATATCTTTCTATGTATCTATTTGTTATCTGTATATATATATATATATATATATATATATATGTATGTATGTATATCTATATAGTTGTCTATATATCTATTTGTATATCTATATGTCTATCCCTCTATCTATCTACCTTTCTATCTCCCTATCTCCATATCTCTCTATTTTCTTATCTTTTTATCTGTCTATCTCTACATCTCTATATGTGTCTATCTATCTATCTATCTTTCTGTTTATCTATCTACTTATGTATCTATCGTACTATATATAAATTTTTCTGTTAATCTATCAATCTATCTATATATCTATTTACCTATATATTTACCTATATTCTATCTATCTACTTATCTATCTCTCTGTCTATCTGCATAGCTTCTTATCTATCTATCTATTTGTGTGTGTGTGTGTGTGTGTGTGTATCTAACTATTTTGGTATTTTTGTGTCTATTTGTTTATTTGTCTATCTATCTATATTTCATTCTATCTGTGAATCTCTCAATATGTCAATCTATTATCTTTCTATCTATCTATCTCTCTGTGTATCTATTATATATATATATATATATATATATATATATATATATATATATGTATGTATGTATATCTGTATATGTGTCTATATATCTATTTTTCTATCTATACGTCTATATGTCTATTTATCAACATGTTTATTTGTCTATCTCCATATCTCTCTATTTGCCTATCTTTTTATCTATCTATCTGCCTATTTATCTATCTACCTGTCGCCCAATCTATCTATCTGTCTTTTTGTCTAATATCTATCTATTTATATGTCTATAGTGTCCTATCTATCTAATTGTCTACCAATCTATCTATCTATTTCTATCTGTATATCTATCTTTTTTTCTAATATATCTATATTTCTAACTATATATATATATATTTCTATCTGTCTATCTTTTTTCCTTTTATCTATCTATCTATCTATGTTTATTTCTATCTAACTACCTATCTATATGTCAATATGTTTATCTATCTGTCTGTCATTCTATC
>JAREIK010003286.1:51970-97871 GCA_029783825.1 Sapria himalayana
AATAGGAAAAAGATAGGTTTATATATATACATATAGTCAAATAGATAGATATATAGATATATAGTTAGATAGATAAATAGAAAAAATAGATAATAGATAGATATGTAGATAGATAGGTTGGTAGATAGATAGATAGGTAGGTAGATAGATAGGAAGATAGGAAAATATGCAAATAGATAGACATGTAGATAGGTAGATAGACAGATAGATACATAGACATATAGATAGACAATGAGATAATTAGATAGATAGACAGATAGACAAACAAATAGATATACAGATAAAAAGATAAAAAGATATATAAATAGATAGATTGATAGAATGATAGATATACAGATATATAAATATAGTGATAAAAAGATTGACAGGTAGACCTATAGTTAGATATAGATATATATATATATAAAGATAGTCAGATAGACAGATTGACAATTAGACAGATAGACAGATAGATAAATATATAGATAGGTAGATAGATAGATTAATATGTAGATAAGTAGATATGCAGATAAGTAGAAATGTTGTTAGGCTGTAGGCATACAGATAGACAAATGGATAGAAAAAAGATAGGTAGATAGATAGAAAGTAAAACAGATAGACAAATAGATAGAAAGGCTCATAGATAGAAAGACATATATACAGATAGATAAATAAACATATAGACAGACAGATAAATAGATAGACTGATTGATATATAGATAGATAGATAGAAAAATAGATAGACATATAGATAGATAGACAGATAGAAAGATAGATATATAGATGGGTAGATATACAAATAGGCATGTAGACAAATAGATAGATAGATAGATATAGATATATATATATATATATATATATATATATATATATAATGATAGATAGACAGACAAATATATAGATAGATAGATAGATAGATCAATCGATAGATTGACAGACAAATAGATATATTAATAGAAAAATAGGCAGATATACAGATCGATAGATAGATAGATAGATAGACATAGATTGATAGGTGGAGAGACATATAGAAAAATAGATAGATTGTCTTATAGACAGATAGACAAATAGATAAATAGATAGATAGATAGATAGAGAGAAACACTGATAGATAGTTAGAGAAATATAAAAAGATAAAAAGATAGATATATAGATAGATAGACATATATGTAGATATTTAGTTACATAGATATACAATAGACAGTTTGACAGATAGGTAGATATACGGATAAGTTGATAGATAGATATGTAGATCAATAGATAAAAACATAGACTAATTGAAAGATAGGTAGATAGATAGATAGGTAGATAAGCAAATAGGCAAATAGGCAGATAGACAAATAAACAAATGACAAATAGGTAGCTAGGTAAAATAAGCATACAGGCCTATAGATATATAAATAAATAGATAGAAAGGAAAATAGATAGATAGATAGATAGACAAATAGACAGATAAATAGAAATATAGATAGATATATTAACAAATAAATAGATAGAAGATAGTCAAATAGACATATAGACAAATAGACTAGTAGACAGATAAGTAGATATACATATAGATAAATATGAGATAGATAGATAGATAAAAGATAGACATATAGATAGATATACAAATAGACATATATACAGATACCACAAATAGGACACATAGATGGATAGAGAAATAGATAAATTAATAGATAAATAGTTAGATAGTTAGATAGATAGATAGATTAGATAGTTAGATTGACATATAGATAGATAGTTAGATTGACAGATAGACAGATAGTTAGATAGACACTTAGGTAGGTTAGGTAGATAGGTAGATAGGCATATAGGCAGATAGACAAATAGATAGATAGACTATTAAATAGATATAAAGATAGATATAGATAGAAAATAGATTGATAGACAAATAGACAAATAGACAGATAGATTAATTGATTGATAGACAAATAGATAGGTAGGCAAATAGATAGATTGACATATAGTTATATAGGAAGATAGATAGAATTTAGATAGATAGAAAAGATACTAGTTTGACAGAAAAATAGATAGATAAAAGATGTACAGCTTGATAGATAGTTAGATATATAAATATATAGATAGATAAATAGATAAACAGATAGACAGATCGAGAGAGAAAGATACACATATAGATAGATAGATAAACATATAGACATATAAACAATAAATGGATCGACAGACAGATAGATAAATAGATAGATTTATAGTTTGATATATTGATGATTAAAAGAATGACAGATTGACAGAATTTTTTATAAACATAAGGAGAGATAGATAGATAGACAGATAAATAGACTAATAAATAGATGGATAGATAGAGAGTTAGATAGATTGATTGATTGACATATAAAAATATATGTAGATTCTTAGAATGATAGATCGATAGAAATAACAATAGATAGATCAAGATATATATAGATAGTAAGATAGATAGATATTAAAATAGATAGATAGAAATATAGATATAAAGATAGACAAATAGACACATAAATAGATAGACAAATAGAGAGATAAATAGATAGACAGATAGACAGATACACATATAGACATATAGACAAATAGATAGATAAAAAGATAGAAACAAAGATAGATAGATAGATAGATAGACATATAGGTAGATCGACATATAGAGAGATAGAAAGATAGGCAGATATGCATATAAACAGATAGGTATAGAAAAATAAATATATAGGCAAAATGACAGATAGACAATAGATAGATTAATAGATAGACAGATAGACAAACACACAGATATATAGATAGGCAGATAGACAGATAGACAGATAGATAGAAAAATAGATAGATAGACAGTAGATAGATAGATAGATAGTTAGATAGATATATAAATAGATAGATAGATTGATAGATATAAACATATAGAGATAAATAATTGATTGATTGACAAATAGACAGATAGATAGAACACAGATAGATAAAGAGTTAAAAAGATTGATAGACAGATAGATAGATAGGTAAGTAGATAGATAGGTAGATAGGCAAACAAAAAGATATGTAGTAGTTACATAGGTAGATAGGTAGATAGACAGACAGACAGATAGATAAATAGATAGACAGACAAACAGATAGATAAATAGAAATATAGATAGATAAACAGATTGACAAATTTATAGATTTACAGATTTTCAGATAGACAAATAGAAAAAACGAAAGATAGACATAAAGATATGCATAAAGATAAATAGAAAGAAGACATATAGATCAATAGACAAATAAACAGATAGACAAATATACAGATATATAGATAGATGGATAGATCATTGATAGATAAATAGATAGATAGATAGAAAAATAGATAAATAGATAAATAGATATATATATATATATATATATATATATAGAAATATAGACATGTAGATAGATTGAAATATTTACAAATTCACAAATAGACAAATAGATAGATATATAGAAAGAAAAATAAATATATAGAAGATAGATAGATATGCAGATAGAAATAGAAAGATTGATAGATATACAAATAGATAGATAGACAAATAGGCAGGTTGATAGATTACTAGATAGGCAGATGCACAGATAGGTAGATTGATAGGTTGAAATATAGGCAGATAGACATATAGGTAGATAGGCAGATAAGCAAATAGGTAGATAGGTAGAGAGACTAATAGGTAGATAGACAGATAGTTAAAGAGGTAGATAGGCAAATAAGTAGATAGAAATATAGATAGATACACATATAGATATATAGATAGATAAATAGATAGATAGAAAAATAGAGAGATACACAGATAGATAGATAGATAGATTAAAAAATAGATTGATATACAAATAAATAGATAGATAGATAGACATATAGAAAGATAGACATCTAGACAAATAGAAAGATTTATCCATAGACAAATAGACATATATGTATATATATTGATTGATAGAAAAATAGAAAGATATATAATTAGATAGATAAACAGATAATAAAATAGGCAGATAGGTAGTTAGACTAATAGCTAAATCATGACAGTTATACAGATAGATTGATATGCACAAAGATAGATAAATAATTAAATAGATAGGAAAATTAGCATATAGGCAGAAAGACATATATGTAGATTTAAAGATAGGTAGATATATAGATAGAGACAAATAGATTCATAGAATGATAGATAAAAGATTGATAGTTTGACAGATTGACAAAAAGACTAGATAAGTAGACAGGTAGACAGATAGACATGTAGACAAATAAATAGATAGACAAATAAATAAATAGATAGATAAGTAGATAACAAATTGATAGATACATAGGCAGATATACAGATAGGCAAATAGGTAGATAGACAGATATATAGACAAATAGATAGACAGATATATAAATAGATAGATAGATACAAAGATAGATAGATATATAGATAGACAGATTGACATATAGACATATATTTAATAGACAGATCAATAAATTGATAGATATATAGATAGATAAATAGATATATAGATATATAGATAGATAAGTATATTTAATGATTGATATACTGATAGATTGACATATTGACAGATTGATAGATTGACAGATTACCTTATAGATATATGGAGAGATATACATATAGAAAGATAGTCAATTAAATAAATAGACAAATAGACAGACATATAGATAGATAGACAAATAGATAAATAGATAGATAGATAGATTAAACTATTAATAGATTGATTGACAGATAGATAGATATATATATATCTTGAAAGGCAGATAGCCAAATAGCTAGATATATAGATAGATAGATAGATAGATATAATGATATATAGATAGACAGACAGATTGATTGATAGACAAATAGACAGATAGAGAGAATGAGATACAGATAGATTGATAAATAAATATATAGATATAAAGATAGACAGATAGATAGATAAATAGATACATAGATAGACAAATAGACATATACATAGATAGATAGATAAACAGATATAGAGATAGAAAAATGGATAGATATACAAATACATATATAGATAGATAGACAGATTTATAGATAGATAGATGAATTATCAAATAGATAGATAGATCGATAAACAAATAGCCAAATAGCTAGATAGGTAGATAGATAGATAGACAAATAGATAGATATATAGATAAATAGAAAGATAGATAGGAGAAATAAATTAATATATAGATAAATATAGAGATAGATAGATAGATAGAAATTTATATATATATAGATAGATAGATAGAGAGTTAAATCAATAAATAGAAAGACTGATAGATAGATTTCCAAAAAGACAGACAGATAGATAAAGAGATAAATAGACAGACAAGTAGACATATAAGTAGATAGAAAGATAGATAATACATAGATATATAGATAGATATTTTGACAGATAGACATATAAATATTTAAATTATAAGATACATACACATATAGATAATTTATAGATAGGAAAATAGACAAATATACAGTAAGAGAGATATAAAGATGGACAGATAGATAGATAGACATAAAGAAAAATAGATTGGTAGATAGAGAGACTGATAGATAGATACACAGATAGACATATAGACAAATAGACAGATAGATAGATAAACATATAGACAAATTGACAGACAGATAGATAGATAGATAGATAGACAAATTGACATATATATATATATTAACAAATAGAAAGATTTACATATAGATAAATAGATATATAGATATATAGTCAAATAGCAAGATAAGTATATAGATATATATATATATATATATATATATATATATAGATAGATAATTAAATAAATTGATTGACAGATATATATATATATATAGATAGATAGATAGATAGATAGATTGATTTATTATTTGAATGAATGAATGATTGATTAATGGATAGATATATAGATAGATAGAAATATAGATAGATTGATTAATTGATCGATTGAAATATAGATAGATAGATATATAAATAAAAGAAAGATATATAGAATAATAGATAGATAGATATATAGATAGATAAATAAATAGTTAGTCAAATAGACATATATACATATACATATATTGATAGATAGATAGACATATAGATAGATTTATAGATAGATTGATAACTAGATGGACAAATATATAAATTGATAGATGAATAGATAGACAGATATATTGATAAACTTATAGATAGGTAGACATATAGATAGATAGATAGATTGATTGATATACAGATAGATAGATCAACAAATAGACATATAGATAGATAGATAGATGGATTGATATACAGATAGATATATCAACAAATAGACATATAGATAGATAGATAGATTAGATTGATATACAGTTAGATAGATCAAAAAATAGATAAATAGATAGATAGACAACTATAAAGATAGATAGATAGATAGGCAGATATGAAGTTATAAATATAGATAGATCGACATATAGACAAATAGACATATAGATAGATTGATAGACATATATATATAGACAAATAGATAGATAGATAGAGAGACATATTGATAGTTTTATAGATAAATAAATTGATAGATTGACAGAAAGATAGATAGACATATAGTCTTATAGATAAACAGATAGATATATAGATCAATAGATATACAAATAGAGAGATAGAAAGATAGATAGACATATAGACATATAAACATATATACTTATAGCCATATAAATAGATTGATAGAGAGGTATATAACTAGATAGATAGATATATATAGATAGATATATATAGATAGATAAATAGATAGAAAGATACATAGAAGATAGATATACATATAAAATGATAGACAGATAGACAAAAAGATAGATAAATAGAAAGATAGATAGGAGGGATAAATAAATTAATAGATAAATATAGAGATAGATAGAAAGATAGATATATAGATAGATAGATAGAGAGATAAATCGATAAATAGAAAGACTGACAGATCAATTTCCAGAAAGATAGATAGATAGATAAAGAGATAAATAGATAGACAAATAGATAGATAAGTAGATAAAATGATAGACAGATAGACAAAAAGATAGATAAATAGAAAGATAGATAGGAGGGATAATAAATTAATAGATAAATATAGAGATAGATAGAAAGATAGATATATAGATAGATAGATAGAGAGATAAATCGATAAATAGAAAGACTGACAGACCGATTTCCAGAAAGATAGATAGATAGAAAAGGAGATAAATAGATAGACAAATAGACAGATAAGTAGATAAAAAGATAGACAGATACATAAATACACAGATATATAGATAGAGATTAGATAGATAGACATATAAATATATAAATTATTAGATATATAGACTTATAAATGAATTTATAGATAGTAAAATTGACAAATATATAGTTAGAGAGATAGAGATAGACAAATAGATAGATAGACATAATGAAAAATAGATACACAGATACACATATAAACAAATAGACAGATAGATAGATATACATATAGATAGATATGTAGATAGGGAGATAGATAGATAAATAGATAGACAAATAGACAGATATATAAATTGATAGATAGAAAGATTTACATATAGATAAATAGATAGATAGATAGATAGCCAGATAGCCATATATGTATTTAGATATATATATATATATATATATATATAAATAAAATAGATTAACAGATATATATAGATAGATAGATAGATAGATTGATGATTTATTGATTGAATGATAGATAGATAGATAGAAATATACATAGATAGATTGATTGATTTAAATATAGATAGATAGATAGATAATAAAAATATAGATAGAATAATATATAGATAGATAGATAAATAAATAAATAGATAGTTAGGCAACTAAACATATACACATATACATATAATGATAGATAGATAAACATTTAGAGAGATTTATAGATAGATTGATTAATAAATAGTAGACAAATAGATAAATTGATAGATCGATAGATAGACTGATATATCGATAGACAAATAGATAGGTAGACATATAGATAGATAGATAGATGGATTGATAGACAGATAAATAGATCAACAAATAGGCAAATAGATAGATAGACAAATATAGAGATAGATAGATAGTTAGTTATTTAGATATGAAGTTATGAATATAGACAGATTGACATATAGACAAATAGACATATAGATAGATAGATAGATAGATAAATAGATAGTTAGATAGATCGATAGATAGACATATTGATAGTTTGACATAATGATAGATTGAAAGATTGAAATATAGATAGATAGACATATAGTCTTACAGACAGATAGATAGATATAAAGATAGATAGATATACAAATAGAGAGATAGAAAGACAGATAGACATATAGACATATAAACATATAGACATATATACTTATATACATATAGATAGATATATAGAGTGGTATATAACTAGATAGACAGATATTTATAGATAGATAGATAAAT
The DNA here is from genome assembly GCA_029783825.1 of Sapria himalayana. Lineage (NCBI taxonomy): Eukaryota > Viridiplantae > Streptophyta > Magnoliopsida > Malpighiales > Rafflesiaceae > Sapria > Sapria himalayana. The sequence goes on from JAREIK010003286.1 coordinate 60,296, forward strand.
AGATAGAAAGATACATAGAGAGATAGATATATATATATATATATATATATATATATATATAATGATAGACAAATAGATAGATAGATAGATAGACAAGTAGAAAGAACAATAGATGATAGATAGATAAATTGATAGATAAACAAACAGACATATAGATAGATAGATAGATAGACAAATAGATAGATAGACAGATAGATAGATAAAAAGATAGACATATAGATAAATAGATAGAAAAACAGATATACTGATAGACATATCGACAGAAAGATATATAGATAGATAGATAGATAGATAGATAGATAGACAAATAAATATATAGAATGATAGACAAATTACACATCAACAAATAGCCCGATAGAAATATATACAGATCGACATATATACAGACAGATAGATAGATAGATAAACAAATAGATAGATATATAAATGGATAGATAGATAGTTAGTTAGTTAGATATAAATATAAATAGACAGATAGATAAAAAGTAGATAGAGTTTAAAAGAGATTTATATATAGATCAACACATAGACAGATGGACATGCATATAAATAGACAGTTAGAAAGAAAGAAAGAAAGATAGATAGACAAATACACAGATAGACATAAGATGATATATAGATAGATAGACTGACAGACAGATAGATAAACAGATAGTTAGACACACATATATAAATAGAAACATAGATAGATAAACAAATAGATAGATAGATAGATGAATAAATATTTAGACATATTAACATATAAACATATACATATTTAGATAGAAAGATAGATAGACAGACAGACAGATAGACATATAGATAGTTAGTTAGTTAGGTAGATACTCAGATTGATAAATTGGCAAATAGGCAGATAGTTAGCTAGATATATAGGTAGATAGATAGACAGATAGATAGATAGATAAAGAGGAAGATAGTAAGATAGAACAATAGATAAATGTACTGATAGACATATAGACAAATAAAAAGTTATATAAATAGACAATTAAACAAATAGACAATTATACACAGACAAATAGACAAATTTATATATAGACAGATACATAAATAAATAGATAGAGAGATAAACAGATAGATAGATAGACACATAAATAGATTGATAAATACCGAGATAGCCAGATTGGCAGAAAGATAGATATATAGATATAAAGATAGATAGATAGAATTATAAAAAGATTGAAAGATAGAAATATAGATACTTAGATAGATAGATAGATAGGTAGACATATAAAAATATAGATGTATCCATAGATGAATATATAGACATATAGATAGATTTGTAGATAGATAGATAGATAGATAGATTATTGAGAGATAAGAGGATAGCTAGAAAGAAAGATATATAGATAGATAGATTAGCAGATAGATAGATCAACATATACACATCTAGATATATAGTACTAATAAATAGATAAATAGATAGACTAATAGCTAGATAGAAAGATAGACAGATAGACATATAGATAGATAGATTGACATATAGACAGATAGATAGGTTTATAGATAGATAGATAAGTAGAAAGACAGAAGATAGATAGAATGATAGACAAATAAACAGATGGATAGATAGACAGAACGATGGATAGATAGATAGACAGATTGAATGATAGATATATAGATAGATAATAATATAGTCAAATAGTCAAATAGACAAATAGATAAATAGATAGATAGATAGATAGACAAACATATAGATAGATTGATTGATTGATAGTTTGATTGACAAATAGACAGATTGACAAAAAGACATATAGACATATAGATAGATAGCCAGATAGTCAGATAGCCATATAGATAGATATACATATAGATAGATAGACATATAGACATTAAGACTTATAGACAGATAGGTAGGTAGGTAGGTAGACAGATTGATAAATAGATAGAAAGATAGATAAAAATATAGACAAATAGATAGATAGGCAAATAAATAGATAAACAGATTTATAGATCGACAAATAGATATATAGATAGATTTATAGATAGATATATATATATATAGTTAGTTAGACAAATAGACAGATAGACAAAATAATAGATAGACATATAGTCAGATAGATAGATTTATAGATAGATAGATAAAAAGATAGAGAAATAGACATATAGATTGATAGACACATAGATAGATAGACATATATATTGATTGATAGATAGATAGATAGAAAAATTGATAGACAAATAAGCATATAGATAGATAAATAGATAGATAGATAGATAGACAGACAAGTAGACTAATAGATAGATTGAATGAATGATTGATAGACAGATAGATAGATTGAAAAAATGACATATAAATAGATAGAGAGAGAGAGAGAGCCAGATAGTTAGATAGATAGACAGATAAATAGATAGATAGATAAACAAATAGAATGATAGATAAATAGACAAATAAATAAAAAGAAATATATATAGATAAATAGATAGATAGATAGATATATATATATATATATATATATATATATATAGTTATCCAGATAGTCAGATACAAAGATAGATAGATAGATAGATAGACTGAAAGATTTATATACAGATAGATAGTTAGACACATATATAGATTAATAGGTATACAGATAGATAGATAGATAGAATGATAGTGTGATAGATTGATAGACAGAGCGACTAAAAGAATGATAGACATATAAACAGATATACATATAGATAGATAGACATATAGACATATAAAGATATATACATATAGATAAATAGTTAGATAGGAAAATATGCATATAGTTATATAGGTTGATAGAGAGATAGATAGATAGATAGAGAGATAGATAAATAGGCAGGCTGATAGATAGAAAGATTTAAAGATATACAGATAAATACATAGACAGATAGACTAATAGATTGATAGATATATAGATAGATAGACAAATAGATAGATATACAGACATACTGATAGATTGATATACAAATACATAGATAGAAGATAGATAGACAGAAAGATAGATAGATCGACAGGTTGACAAAAAGATAGATAGACTGACTGATAGATAGACAAATTGTAAGATCATTAGATAAATAGATAGACAGATAGAGAGATAGACAAATAGATAGATATAATGGTACAGAGAATGATATATTGATAGATAGATTCTTTCACACTATGGCAAAAATCAAATCCCAAAAACAAAAAATTAAAGCTATAAAAAATTTAGAGGGTAAATGGGTTGAAAAAGAAGAGGAGGTAAAAACACAATTAGAAGAATATTTAAAATTACACTTGTGTGAAAATGTGAGGAGAGAAGGAAACAACTTGCTATAGAAAATAAAACATCAAGTCACGGATGAAGATAATAAGAAGCTGGCTGAATTTCCAGATGAGGAGGAGGTGAATGTTGTTGTATTTAGTATGAATAAAGATAGTGCGGCTAGTCCAGATGGCTGGAACAATACATTTTTTCAAATTTGCTGGCATATTATCAAAATAGATTTGATACAAGCTATAAACTAGATATATGCAAGAGTAGAAATTACAAAATCGTGGGCAAGCTCGTTTATTGTGCTTATTCCTAAAATTGAAAATCCACAAAAATGCGAAGATTTCCGGCTAATTAGCCTGTGTAAATCAATATATAAAATCTTAACAAACTAACAAAATAGGCTAAGTGATATATTTCCTAACATAATTTCACAAGAAGAATTAGGTTTTGTTAAAAATAGACTGATAATGAAAAATATTAGCCTGGCATCAGAAATGATGAGAGAGATTTGAGTCAAAGTAAGGGGTCATAATCTAGTCTTAAAACTTGACCTATCAAAAGCATTTGACAGGGTAGAATGATCAATCTTATGCTATATAATGCATAAGATGGGCTTTTCATAATTTTGGATACATTTGATATATAGATGTATACCAAGCTTGTGGGTTAGAATCATAATAAATGGGAAAATGGGGAGGAGTTTAAGCCTGTAAGAGGGCTAAGGCAAGGAGATCTACTATCACCCTATTTATTCAATATCTACTTGGAATCATTGCTAATAAATTTAAAAGATAAAATGGAAAAAGAGAAAATTCTAATGTTCAAGCAACCTAAGAACACCCCCCGAGTCTATTGTTTGGCATATGCAAATGATGTGATCATTTTTACAAATGCCAGTAGGAAATCTCTTGTTAATTTGATGGAAGTATTGCACATGCTAGAAGAGGAAACATGTCAAACTCTAAATATCAAGAAGTGTCAATTTATGCTCGCAGCAAAAGCACCAGATAAAACTGCTCAAAGAGTTATAAATATTACGGGCTTTACCCAAAAGAAAGGTGCATTAATGTACCTGGGCTATCCCATTTTTGAGGGGAGACTAAGAGAAGAATATTTAAGTTACCAGGTAACGAGAATGAAAGAAAAAATATCGGGTTGGAAAGAAAATCTCTTAAGTATGGGGGGTAAAATTACATTGATTACGCATGTATTACAAGGTTCACTCGCACATATTTTAACCATCATGTATCCTCTAAAAAAGACTATAAAGAGTATGGAAAAAGAAATGGCGAACTTCTTGTAGGGCAAAAGGGATGGCAGGCCGAAATTACAATAGCGAAAATGGGAGGACCTATGCTTTCCCAAGGAGGAGACAGGTCTGGGATTTACAAGTATTACAGATATGGCTAGTGCATGGGCCTGCAAAAGTTGGTGTAGGTTGAAAGAAAATGATAGCCTATGGGCAAGGTTTATGCGTGTCGAGTATGAATGGGAAAAAGAATAATTCAAAGATTCGAAGAAAGCATCTAAAGCCTGGAAGTCAATGATAAAGCAAAAGATTTAGTAGAAGCTCACTCTAGATTAAATAAAAGCGGATGGAAATGGACACCAAATGCAGAAGGGAAATTTACTCTTAAATCAACAAAAAATATAATTAGGAAAAACACAAACATAGACCGATTTTTAAAGAGTTCTGGAAAAGTGATACCCCATAGAAAATGAAAACACTAATGTGGAGGATGCTCATAGGAGCCACACCAGTAGATTTAAATATACAGAAGAAAGGCATAAAACTGGTGTCAAGATGTGAATGTTGCCACTCAGAGATAGAAAGTACGAATCATCTCTTTTCGAAAGGGAAGATAGAAAAGGAGATATAAAGATAGTTGGAAGGGGGACAACTAAAAGAGGATAAATTAGAGGATAGACTGATACACTAGAATGTGGAGAAAACCAGAAGCCAGGTTCAATCTTGTTTTAGGAGTAACGTTCCCTCGGTAACTATTTGGTGCATATGGAAAGCTAGAAATAGAAGCAAGTTTGAAGGGGTACGGATGAATTCAGAAGAAATTCTAAAAGATATAAAAAAGGAAATCTCAATTATTTCTGCTTTAAAACCGATTAAGACTGGTAACACTGATACATCAAAAATACTGAGAATTCAATGGGGGTTGAGTATCAAAAAAGAAGGGTGGTTGGGTCTAAAGAGAGTTTCTTGGGCTAAACCACCAAATGGAATGTAGCCTCTTAATATGGATGGAAGTTTTAATAGGGACATGGGAATAGATGGTGGAGGAGGTGTCATCAGGGACGCATAGGGTTTGATTATAAGAGCTTTCACTATGAAAGATAAAGCTAATTCAGCCCTACAATCAGAAATCCAAGCCTTGCTTAGGGGGCTTCAGATTTGCAAAAGGCTAAATCTTAAAAAGATTCAAATTCAAGTGGACTCAAAGCTGGTGGAAGGGCTAGCATTAAAAGACTACAAATGTGGAGATATGAAGAAGACGCAGAAAATATAAAAGAATTAATGAAAGAGCTGGAGGCCACAATTTCACATACATATAGGGAGGCCAATGCACTTGCGGATAAACTAGCAAAGGAGGGCATGCTTAGGGGTATGCAAGAATTTGATGGGCATGATATTCCTAATAAATTTCTAGGGGTGGCTAAGCTGGATAAAATGGCATTTCCATATGTTAGATTATATAGGCAAATAGAGGGTACATAAGATACAGGATAAAGGGGGGAATGTTGTTGCAGGATCCTAGTAGCCTAACCTGGTGAGGGTAGGGAGTGTGCAAGAGATGGGGGTTGGCCTGGGGGTTTCCTCTTTGTCTATTTTTGCATTTTGTGCAGAAATAAGGAGGCAGTATAGGGGCCTAAGGAATTAATAGATGTTAATTGCAGCTTTCTTTAATTATTAAATGTGTATGGATAATCCTTGCAGGAACACGTATATGCAAGAACATATTTTCTTAAATTTCCATTGCATAAAATTTTGCAGGAATAGGAACATTTAAAGATGCATGGTTAATTTGCAAATTTTCCTTAAATATTGTTACTGTATGTTCTATTTTTGCAGGAACTTTTAATGAATCTGGTAAGGACATGTAAGTTTAGAGTTATTTTTACACACATGCGACTAGTTCTTGATATATTCTGTAGAAACAAGGGAATGGGGATGGAAACTAGATGGTTTTTGTAAGTCATGGTTGGTATGTAACAGTGAGTTAGTAGGGTCACGTTTGTATTAGGGAGCCAGAGCCTACAAGGTGTTTGTATAAATGTCTGCAATGAGATATGTTAGAGGTTGTAAAAATGAGTCAGTGTTTGCTGGGTGTTTGTATAAATATCTGTGCATGTGGTCTTTGAAATATGCTAGATTGTTTGTATAAATGTCTGAATTTTAGAAGCAGTGGTTGATGAGAATTCGGGATTTGGGTGGTCACATCTGGAAAGTGGACCTCTGGAATCTCAATGCCGAGAAAGGATAATGGATAAAGGTAAAGCAACGGAAGCTCAGGATAGGAGAAAGTAGAGGAAGAAAAGTTCTAAAATTCAGTTGCAAATGTTTTTTTCATATTAGCAAATTCAGAGGGCTAGCCTAAAAACTAACTTAAACCCCATCGTTCACAAGACAAAAAGAGGGTTTGATTGGAAAATTTAAGTTATGTATTGCTTATTTTTATTTTTTGAGAAAGAGGGTGTAAAAGGGATAAGGGTAGATTTTAGTTTGTAAAAATGGTATTCCTTCGCCAAAAGAGAGGGTTATAATAATAAAACAAACCTTTTTTTAAAAAAATATGATAGATGGATAAATTGACATATAGACAATTATATAGATAGATATACAGACACACACACACACACACACACACACACACACACACACACACACACACATATATATATATATATATATAAACAGATAGATAAATAGACAGATTGATTGATTGATTGATTGACAAATAAACAGATCGACATATAGACTTATTTACAGATAGACAGATAGATAAATAGACACACACACACACACACAAATATACATATATACACATATATAGATTACTAGATATACATATCGATAAATAGACAGATAGACATATATATAGATAGACAGATAGACGGATAAAAAGATAGATACATAGATAGATTGACACAAACATAAGATAGATAGACACACAGATAAATAGACAAATAGTTAGATAGAAAGATATATAGATAGACAGATTGAAATATAAACATAGGCAGATTACCATATAGATATATAGACAATATATAAATATATAGATCGATATATAGATAGATAGACAGATAGATAAAATTATAAATAGATACATAGATTTATAGACAGAAGATAGATAGTCACATAGACAAATAGAGTAGAGAGATTGACAATATACACACAGTTAGAAAGATTGACAGATAGACAAATAGTAAAATAGACATATTGTGAGATAGCCAAATAGTCAGATAGATAGATGGATAGATATATAGAAAGATAGATAGTTAAATATATAGATTGATTGAGTGTTAGACATATATACATATAGACATATACTTAAATAGATAGAAAGACTGATTGATAGATAGACAGATAGATAAATAAACAGTTAAACACATAGATAGACAGAAAGACAGATAGATAGAGAGAAAGATATAGAGACAAACAGATAGATAATTAAATGTTAGACTTATAGACTAATATACAAAGAGATTGATATATAGAAAGATAAATAAATAGACAGGTAGACATATAGACATAAAACATATTGACAAATAGATAGATACACAGATCGATAGATATATAATTAGATAGATAGTTAGTTAGATAGATCGATAGATAGATAGACAAATAGATAGATAGAAAGATAAATAAATAGATAGATGAATAGATTTATAGATATATTGATAGATAAAAGATAATAGATAAATAGACAAATAAATAAATAAGCATAAGAAAGAAAGAAAGATAGATAGATTTAAATATTGATAGATAGATAGATATTAGATAGACAGATAGAAAAATAGATAGATAGACAAATAGATAGATAGGAATATAGAGAGATAGATAGACAGACAGCTAGATAGATAGATAGATAGATAAATAAATAGATAAATAGATTAATAGATAGATAGATTGATAGATAGATTTAAAGATAGATAGATAGATTTAAAGATAGATAGATAGATTAATTGACAGATATACATATATAATGATACATATATTGATATATAGATAGATAGATAAATAGACATATGATAAGATATAGGCACGTAGATAGATATAAAGATTGGCAGATAAATAGATAGATAAATAGATAGACAGATAGATAGATATATAGATAGATAGATAAATAGATAGATAGAAAATTAGATACATAGAAAGATTGATCGATATACAAATATACAGATATATAGATAGATAGATAAAAAGATAGACAGATAAATAGATATACAGATAGATAGATAGATATACAGATAGATTGATTGATAAATAGATATATATATATATATATATATAGTTAGATATATATATATATATATATAGTTAGATAGATAGATAGATAGAAACATACACTGATAGATACATAGATATATAGATTGATAGATAGATAAAGTGTATATAGATAGACTTATAGACACATACATAGATAAATACATATACATATAGATAGATTTATAAATAGACAAATAGACAGATAGACAAACAGATAGATAGACGTATAGACAAATAAAAAGATATGTAGTTAAATAGATAGACAAATAGACAGGAAGAAAAATAGAAAGATTGGTAGACAATTAGATAAATAGATAGACACACACCCAGACAGACAGACAGATAGATAGATAGTTAGTTAGTTAGATAAATAGATAGTTAGATAGAAAAATAGATAGAAAGAAAGAAATATAGACATATAGTCAGATAGACAGACAAATAGACAGATATATAGATAGATAGATAGATAGAGAGATAGATAAATAGACAAATATATTGATAGACAGATAGGCAGATAGGCATATTGACATATTGGCAAATAGGTAGATAGATAAATAGTTAGAAAGATCGATAGATAGACAGATATACATATATACAGATTGACAGATTGACAAATAGATAGAAAGACAGATAAAAATATAGAAATATAGCAAGTTTGATACATTGATAGATTTTCAAATTGATAGAAAGATAGATAGATAGATTGAGAGATATACAGATAGAATGATAGATATATAGAAAGATAGACAAATAGAAAGTTAGTCACATATAAAGATAGATAGATAGACAAATAGATAGATAAGTAGAAAGGCAGATAGTCAGATAGGAAAATAAATAGATAGGCATATAGACTGATAGATTGACAGATAGACAAATAAATACATAGACATATATATAGATAGAGAGATAGATAGATAGATAAAAAGATACATAGATAGATAAAAAGATACACAGATAGATAAATAGACAGATAGACAGATAGACAAACATATATATAAATAGATAGATAGATTTATTGATAGATAGATAGATTGATTGATAGATAGACAGATAGACAGTTAGACAAATAGATAGATAGATAGATTGATAGATAAATAGATTGAAAGTTCGATAGATTGACCGATAGATAGAAAGAAAAATAGACACATTGATAGATTTAAAGATTGGCAGATTGATAGATTGATAAAAAGACTGATATACATATCGAGAGATAGACAGATAGATAAATAGGAAGATAGATAAATAGAATGATAGAAATATAGACAAATCGAAAGATAGATGGATAGATATATAAATAGATAAAAAAAATATATAGATCAACATATATACAAATATACATATAAAAATATAGACAGAAATACATAAAGACAGATAGATTGATAAAGAGATAGATATATATATATATAGACAGATAGATTGATTTGTAGATAGATAGATAAGCAGATGCAGAAAGAAAGACTAATAGATAGATAGATTGTTAGATAGCCAAATCATAATATAGATAGGTAGGTCGATAGAAACATAGATAGATAAATAAATAGTCCAGATAGCTACAAGTCAGATAGTTAGATAGATAGATAGAGAGATAGACATATAAATAGATAGATAGATAGACAAATAGATTTATAGAGTCATAGATTGATAGATAGATAGATAGAATAGATAGATAGAAAGCTTACAAGATAGCTAGTTAGATAGAAAGATAGATAAAAGATACTTAGAGAGATAGATAGATAAATAAATAGATAGATTGATAGATAGGTAGATATATACATAATTAGATATATAGTGAGCCAGATAGGAACATAGATAGATTAGATAGACATACATACAATTAGATAGCTAAATAAATAGATAGATAGATATATAGATAGAATGATCTATAGATAGATACATAGCATATATATATATATATATATATATATATAGAAAGACAGATAGATATATAGAAAGATAGACACATAAAACAAATAGACAAATAGTCATTAGAGATACATAGATACAGAGATAGATAGATAGATATATATATATATATATATCTATAGAAAGATAACACAAAAGATAGATAGATAGATAGACAAATTACAATAGAAAGCTATACATATAAAACATATATATATAATAGATAGATGGAGAAATAGATAGACATATATAGATATAGACAAATAGACAATAGACAGATAGAGCTATAGACAGATTAAAAAAACACAAATAGATATATAGATAGATGGTAGAGAGTGTGATAGACAGATTGAAAGATAGATAGACATATAGATATACAGATAGACAGATCGAATTTTAGATAGATAGAAATTTAGACAATAGACAAATTTATAGATATGCAGAAAGGTAGATAGGGCAGATAATCAGATAATCAAATAGACACATAGGCAGATAGATAGACAGATATACAAATTGACAAATAGATAGATAAATAGATAGATAAACAAATAGAAAAATAGATAAGATAGACAGATAAATAGATAATTAGATGAGACATATAGACAAATAAAACAAATAGATAGATAGACAGATAGACAAATTTATAGATAGAAAAATATATTGGTATATAGATAGACAGATATACAAATAGATAAATAGATTGATTATTTGATAGTTAGAGAAATAGATAGATAGATATATAGATAGATTGTTAGATAGATAGACAGATTTATATAAAGATAGTTAGATAGATAAATAAAGAGTAATATAGATATATATATATATATATATACATACATATACACATATAGATAGATAGACATATAGACTATGTTATAGATAGAAAGATAGATATATAGATATATAGGCATAGAGATAGATAGATAGATAGACACATAGACAAGTAGAAAGATAAATATATAGATAGATAGTAGATAGATAGGCATATAGCTAGATAGAAAGATAGACAGATAGATAGATAAACAGATAGAATATAAAAAGAAAGACAAATATACATAAAAACATATAGATAGATAGATCGATAGACATAATATACATATAAAGAGTAGATAGATAGAAGATAGACATATAAATAGATAAACAGATATATTGAGAAATAGATAGGTAGATAGATAGACTAACATATAGATAGGTAGATAGATAGATAGCCAAATATCAAAATAGAAGATAGATAGATAGATAGAAATATATATAGATAGATAGATAGATATAAAGAAGAAAGATAGTTAGGTAGATAGATAGATAGACAGATAGATAGACTAAAAGATTGATTGATTGATAAATATATAGATAGATAGACAGAAAGATAGATAAATAAATAGATAGATAGGTAGATAGATAGATACACATATAGCAGATAGATAGATTGACAAATAAGCAAATAGATATATAAATAGATAGCTAATTAGCCAAATAGGTAGGATAGATAGATAGATAGATTGACTGATAGACATATAGATAGATAGATAAATAAATAAAAAGATAGATAGTTAGATTGATAAATAGATAGATAGGTAAAAAGATATAAAGATAGATAGATAGAGAGCCAGATAAGCAAATAGATAGATAGATAGATAGATAAATAGATATATATATATATATATATATATATATAAGATAGATAGATTGATTTATTTAATTGAATGTTTGATTGATTGATAGATATTTGGATATAAATATAGATAGATAGATTGACAGATTGACATGTAGACAGATAGATAGATAGACAGATAGATAGTTTGATAGACAGATAGATAGATAGATACATTGACAAATATAAAGATAGATAGATAGACAGATAAATAGATAGACATATAAACAAATAGATAGATAGAAATATAGTTAGATAGACAGATATATAGACAGATAGACAGATAGAAAGATAGATAGACAGAAAGATAGATAGCCAGATAGATAGAAAGACAAATCTATATATAGATAAATAGATAGATAAATAGTTATATGATTGATAGTTAGATAGAAAGACAAAAGAAAAATAGATAGACAGATAGATAGATACACAGATTGATAGATACACAGATAGATAAATAGATAGATTGATATCTCGATAGTTATATAGAAAGAGATATATACATATACACATTTAGATAGATTGACATAATAGATAGATAGACTGATAGACAGATAATAGATTGATTGATAGATAGCTAAATAGTTAGATAGGTATATAGATAGATAATTGGACAAAAAGGCAGATCGAAAGACTCACTGATAGATATATAGATAGATAGATATAGAGTTATATAGATAGATATATAGACATATAGACCTATGCACATATCGATAGATAGACATATAGATAGAATTATATATAAATACATAAATAGATAGATGATTAGATAGAGAGACATATAGATAGATGGATAGATTGATAGCAAGATAGATAGACATGTATATAGATAGATACATAAATAGATAGGTAGATATATAGATAGACAGATAGATATATAGATAGATAGATAGATTGATTGATTGATATATTGAGAGATAGATAGAAAGAAAGATAGGTAGATAAACGAATAGACAAATAGAAAGAAAGATAGATAGATAGACATATAGATAGATAGATTAAAAGATTGATTGATTGATAAATAGATAGAAAGATACGTAGATAGATTGATTTACACAAAGATAGATAAATAAATAGATAGTTTGATAGATAGATAGATAACTTATAGGCAGATAGACAAATTGACAAATAAGCAGATAGATAGATTATTAGATAGCTAGTTAGCCAGATAGAAAGATAAATAAATAGATAGAAAGATATATAGATAGACATATAGATAGATAAATAAATAAATAGATAGTTAGATTGATTGATAAATAGATAGATAGGTAAAAATATATAAAGATAGATAGATAGATAACCAGATAGCCAGATAGGCTTATAGAAAAATAGATAGATAGATAAATAAATAAATAAATAAATAAATAATATATATATATATATAGAAAGATACAATTATTGATTATTTGATTAATTAATTGATTGATTGATTGATAGTTAGATCGATAGATAGATAGACAGATAGGCAGACAGACAGACAGATAGATAGATAGATAGACAGATAGACAGATAGGTAGACAGACAGACAGATAGATAGATAGATAGATAGACAAATAGATAGATATATTGACAAATAGAAAGATATAGATAGACAGATAGATAAATAAATAAATAGATAGACATATAGACAAATAGATAGATAGACAGATAGATAGATACATAGATAAATAAATAGATAGACATATAGACAAATAGATAGATAGATAGACAGATAGGTAGATACATAGATAAATAAATAGATAGATAAAAAGCTCGATAGTTATATAGAAAGATAAATACACATACACACATTTAGATAGAAAGACATATATGAAGATAGATAGATTGATTTATAGATATATAGATAATAGATTGATTATTAGATAGCTATATAGAAGATATATATATATATAGATAGATAATTAGATAGAAAGACAAATTAAAAGATATAGATAGATATATAGATAGATAGATATACAGTTATAAAGATAGACATATAGAATAGATTGATTGAAATATAGACAGATAGACAAGTAGATAGATAGATAGATAAATAAATATGTAGATATATATATATATATATATATATAGACAGATTGATAAATAGATAGATAGATAGATAAATATATTGATAGATAGATATATAGATAGATAGGTAGATAACCAAATAGACATATAGAAAGTAAGAAAGATTGATAGATACATAGTAAATAGATATATAAACAAATAGATCAATAGTTAGATTGACAAATAGATACATAGGCAAATAGATAGATAGATAGTTAGACATATAGACTAATAGATAGATAGGTAGGTATGCAGATAGACATATACGTAAATAGTTAGATAGATTGATATATAGATATATAGATAAACTGATAAATTGATTAAAAGATAGATAGATTTTAGAATGCAAATAGACAAAAAGACAGATTCAAAGAATGACAAATTCAGAGTTTGACAGATTGATAGATTTTCAGAAAGACTGATAGACAAATAGAATGATAGACAGATAAAAAGACAAATAAATAAAAGATAGACATATAGATAGAGAGAAAGATAGACAGATAGAAAAATATATAGATACACATAAATGAAGAAAGGTAGATAGGAAGATAAACAAATAGATAGATAGGTAGATAGACAGATAGATAGGCAGATAGACAGATAGATAGATAGATTGAAAGATAGACAAATAGATATAGACAAATAGACAGATAGTAGATAGAGAGATAGATAGATAGATAGACAGATAATAAGATAGATAGATAGACAGATAATAAGATAGATAGATAGACAGATAGACAACTAGATAGATAGATAGATAGATATACCGATAGAAAGATAGAAGGATAGTTAAATAGACAGTTAGATTGATAAATAAATAGATAGAAAGACAGATAGATAATTAGACAGATAAACAAGTAGACGGGTAGACAGATAGATAGAATACAGATATATAGTTAGACATATGGACAAATAAAAAGTTAGGCAGACTTATAGATTGACAAATATATAGAAAGATGGATAGATAGATAAACAAATTGACAAATAGCCATATAGATAGATAAAAACATAGACATAAAGACATATTGACTTTTAGACATATAAATAGATGAAGATAGGAAGTTAGATAGTTAGATAGATAGACAGATAGAAAGATTGATAGATATATATATATATATAGAAAGATACACAGATAGATGGATAGGCAGATAGATAAATAAACAGATAGATAGACAGATAGATAGACATAAAGATATATAGACATAAAGATATATAGACAAATAGAGAGATAAAAATATACATATAGATAGCTAGCTAGCTAGATAGAAAGACCGATAAATTGATAGACAGATTGATAGATAGATATGCAAATTGACAGAAAGATAGATAGACAAAAAGATAGATAGATAGATAGATAAATAGATAGACATATAAACAAATAGACAAATAGATAGTTAGTTAGATAGACAAATAGACAGACAGACAAACAGACAGATAAATAGAAAGAAAGATAGATAGATAACCTAATAGCCAAATTCCATATGGACAGATACATAGATAGAAATATAGACATTTAGACATATAGATAGATAAGTTGATAGGCAAATACATAGATATTTAAATAGATAGATAAATAGATAGACATATAGATAGATAACTAGCTTGATATACATATATATATATATATATAGATATATAAAAAATTGATAGATACACATATAGTCAGATAACCATATACACAGATAGATACATAGAAAGATAGACAGATAGATACACAGATAGATATAAAGATAGACATATATACATATACACAGATAGATAGATAGACATATAGATAGATTTATAGAGAGATAGATAGACAGACAAATAGATAGACAGAAAGATAGATATTTAGATAGATAGATAGATAAATATATAGATAGACAAGTAAACAGATAGTCAGATAGATAGATAGAAAGATATATAGATAAACAGATAGACAAATAGACAATAAAATTTAAAAACAAATAGACAAAAGGTTGGAAGACAGATAGATAGATAGATCGATCGATAGATATATAGATAGATACATAGACATATAGGTAGATAGATAGAAAGATAGGTAGATAGATAGTCAGATAGACAAATAGATTGATAGATAGATAAACATATAAATAGATAGATCGATAGACAAATTGATAGAAAGATAGATAGACAAATTGATAGAAAGATAGATAGACTAATATCCTGATAGCCCATTACCATATGGATAGATACATAGATAGAAATATAAACATATATACATATAGGCAGATAGGTAAATAGATAGACAGATAGATAGATAATAGAAAGATAGATAGATTGAAAAATAGATAGATAAATAGTTAGACATATAGATAGGTAGACAGACAGAATGATATATAGATATATTGAAGATAGATAGTTAGATATATAGAAAGACAAATAGACATATAGATAGATTGATAGATAGACATTTTGACTGAAATACACATAGAGATTTAGACATAAAGCTAGATATCCAATATCCATATAGATAGATATACCTATAGACAAATAGAGATATAGACTTATAGACACATATGTAGATATGCAGATAGATAGATAGATAGATAGTTTGATAGATAAAAAGATAGAAAGAAAGATAGATAGATAAATATATAGTTATACAGACAGATAGATTGATTGTTTGATAGAAAGATAGAAAGATTTACAAATTGATTGATAGAGATATAGAAAGATGGACAGTTAAATAAATAGACATATAGATATATTGATAGAAAGATAGACAGATAAATAGATAGACAAATATACATATAGACAAATAGATAAATAGATAGAAAAGAAGATATACAATAAATAGATATCCTGATAGAAAGATTACCATATGGACAGATACACATATAGATAACTAGACATATAGACTTATATATAGATAGGATGATAGTTAGATATATATGTAGACAGATAGACATATAGATAGATCGACAGATAAATACATATATAGATATACATATAGACTTATAGACAGAACATCACTATGATGAATATACATATAAAAAGATAAAAAGATAGACAGATAGATATATAAACTGATAGATAGATAGATAGATAGGTAGACATATAGATATATAGATTGATAGACAGATAGATAGATAGACAAATAGATAGATAGATAGATAGATAGACAAATAGATTGATAGATAGATTGATAAAAAGATAGACAAATAGATATCTAGATATAATGAAAGATAGAGAGATAGACATATATACATATACACATATACATATTTAGATAGATATACATCAAATAAATTTATAGATATATAGATAGATAGACAGATAGACAACTAAATACATAGTCACATAGACAGATAGACAGATCAATAAATAGACATGTAGACTGATAGATAGATGGATAGATAGTCATATAGACATATAGATAGATAGACAAATAGACAGGTAGATAGACAGATAGATAGACAGATAGATAGATAGATAGATAGACAGGTAGACATACAGATAGACAGATAGATAGATATATAGATAGACAGGTAGACATACAGATAGACAGATAGATAGATAGATTGACATATACACAGATATATAGATAGCTAGATAGACACATACTCAGATAGATATATAGACAGATTGAGAGATATACAGATAGATAGATATATACAATGACATTTAAATAGATAGATAGTTAGACAGATTAAAAAATAGATAGATATAGATATTCAGATAGACATATATATATATATAGACAAATAGACATTTAGATAAACAGATAGATAGACTAATAGATTGATAGACAGATAGAAAAACAAATAGATAGATAGATAGATAGACATATAGACAGACAGACAAATATATATATTTACATATATTCAGATATATAGATAAAAAAATAGATAGATAGATAGACGGTTAGATATATAGACAAATAGACAGATATACACATATATTGAAAGACAAATAGATACATAGATAAATAAATAGATACACAGATAGACAGATAGAAATATTAATAGATTGATAGATAGTCAGATAGACAGATAAAATGACAAAAAAAGCATATAGATAGACATATAGATAGACATATAGATAGACAGATAGATAGATAGATAGATAGACAGATAGATATATAGACAGATAGATAGAAATATAGATAGATAGAAAAAAAGATAGACAGATATATATATATATATATATATACATACACATATAAATAGATAGATAGATATACAGACAATTAATAGATAAACATATAGTCAGATATACAAATAGACAGATACATAAATAGATAAATAAATAAATAGATAGTTATATAGTTAGACATATAGACATATACCCATATAGATAGATAGACATATACATAAGTTTACAGATAGACAGATTCATAGATAGACAAATAGTTAGATAAATAGATAGAGAAAAAGATTGACAGATAGAGAAATAAACATATAAACAGATAGTCAGATAGACAGATAGATAGATATACAGATAGATAGATTAATAGATACACAGATCTACAAATAGACAAATAGATTGATAGACAAATTGATAAATAGATTGATAGAAAGATAGACAGATAGATCGATAAACTAATAGATAGATAGATAGATAGACATATAGACAAATAGACAGATAGACATATAGGCAGATAAATTCTATAGACAGATAGATATTTAGATAGATAGACAGATAGATAGATAGATAGATAGATAGTTAGTTAGTTAGTTAGATAGAAAGATATATAGACAGGTAGACAGATAGATAGATAGGCAAATAGTCATATAGACAAATGGACAGATAGATAGATAAATAGATAGACAAATGGATAGATAGATAGATAGATGGATAGATAGACAGATAGACTTGATAAATATATAGACAGATTGATTGATTGACACTTAGATAGATAGACAGATAGATAGATAGATAGACATATAGATAGATAGATAGATAGATATATAGATAATCAGATAAACTAATAGATATATATATAGATCACTACTAAAAATTATGACTATACAGACCAAATTACCGACCTAAAAATTTGGTCGGTAATTATTGTCCAAATCATGACCATTTAGCGATCAAAAATGGATATCGAAATAAAATTTTTTTTTGAACAAATTTCCGACCATAATAACCGACCAAATGTTTTTAGTCGGGAATCAGTATGTAGAGTTGTTATCCAATATATTACCAACCATTTAATGACCAAAGATATATTACCATTAAAATTTGTCGGTATAGTGAGTTTTCAATTTATTTATAACTTCATACTTACCGAACATTTATCGACCAAATATATAGGTCGGTAATTACTCACCAATTCATGACCAATTTAGAGATTCAAAGAGGGCTGTCTGAAAAAAAAAATATTTCCGACCAAAATTTTGACCAACTACCGACCATATATTACTGACCAAATATATTTGGTCAGGAATATGGTCTGTAAATTAGGAGGAAATTAGTAAAAATTTTGCCAAAAGCTTATCGACCTTTTAACAACCAAAAATATATAACCATTAAAAATGGTCGGTAAAGTAATTATCCAATATATTTATAATGTTGTAATTACATACCAAACTTCGGACCAAATATTTTGGTTGGTAATTACCGACCATTTCATGATCAAATACTAACTATACCTACCGACCAAATGTTTTTGGTCGGAAATTGGTCTGTAAATTAGGATGGAATTTGCAAATAGAAAGTACCAATAAATTACTGATCATTTAACGACCAAAAAATATATTACCATTAGAATTGGTCGGTAAATTGGACCTCCAAATATTATAACTTTGCCATTGTCGACCTTTTACCGACCATAATTTTGGTCAGTAATACATAATTTTAATATTTTGATTTAAAATTCATTTGCAAAGTCATTAATACTTACATTCATTTCAAACTCCATCATTTTTCTCAGTAGAGGCAACTACATGCATAAATTCCGTGGGGTTTGTTCTCTTCTTCTGAATCCAAGTAAGTTTTTTGTTGTTCTTCTCATTCAAAATACATATACATATTTCCTTCTCTCTGAATTATATATAGACAATTAAATTTTTGTTTTTCCAGTATAATTGGATATTAGGTTTTTTTATTTGTCCTCCAATTTGCTTCAATTTCATTTAACCTAACATGATTTTGACTCAATACAATTAATTAAACTATAATTTTTGAGTATAATCTTTGTTCTTCTACTGTTTAGATTTTTAGGATTTTATTGATTTTGATTTCAATTATAAAAATTTTGTATCCTAATAATCTTAATGTTAATAGTTTATATTTATATAATCGTATGACATTATGTATAAATTTCTACACTTTAATATATATAATGATTAATGTTAAATCAAACTTTTATATAATGTTAATCTAAAATGTCTATATTAGTATATAAAAACTTGTATATATTTATATAATCGATTGACATTATGTATAAATGTTTATACTTTAATATATATAAACGTATTACATTATAAATACACATTGATATGTTTATATAAATATTTAATGTTATATATAAATATTTATACAAATGTTTTAAAGTTTATAAATATCTATAAAACATTTACATTAAACTATCTATTTATAAAATTTTTTATATAAAAATTATGTAACATTAAATGATTATATAATTTTGTAAATATCTATATTACATATTATTTTTTATATAACTATAGAATATTTATAATGTGTATATAAATGTGATATATATACTATATATTATTTATAAAAGTGTTACAAACAAATATAATAATATTTCAGTAACATTTATAAAAATATTTTATTCATAAATATTATATAGATACATGTGTTTAATTATATAATCATATGCCATTTTATATATAAATATTTATAACGATATTTATAATAAAGTAAACTATTTTTATAACTTTGCAAAACTAATTTTTTACTATATAATAATGTATAACTATATGTATAATTTTATATAACTATATTTCTAAAAGATATATACAATATGTATACTAATATATAACATTATATAATTATATTTTACTAAATATATAACTATATAAATGTTATATATAATTATATCTAAAATTACATGCATATTTATAACTATATGTGTTAAACTATATATAAATATTTGTATAATTAAGTAAATGTCTATATAATTATATAAAACAATATTTGTAATTATATATACATATATGTATCCATATAATTAAATCAAAATATTTGTTTATAATGTTTTATATATTTATGTATACCAACTTATAACTACTTGTATGAATATATATATATATACATATATATATAACTATATGTTTAATTATATATAACTATTAATAACTATATATATTATATGTAAAATAATATATATCTATAAATAATTGTATCTTACTATATGTATAGCTTTAAAAGTTTTATGCATAATTATATTTAAATATTAAATTTACAGCTTATATTTAATATATAATTGTATATAGTAGTATATAAAAAAGTATTTTACTATATCTATACGTATACATTACTATATTTATAAATATATAAAATTAAATGAACAAATATATAAACTTACATGTATAAATATACGTTTAACTATATGTGTAACTATATGTATAACCACATGTAACAATATTTATAATTATATGTATAACAACATATAACATTATGTTAAACTATATGTGTATAACTATATATAAATATTTGTATAACTAAATAAATGTCTATATAATTATATATAACTATATTTGCAACTATATTTACATATATGTATTCATATAATTAAATCAAAATATTTCTTTTTAATGTTGTATTTATTTATGTATAACTACTTATAACTACTTGTATGAATATATCTATATATAACTATATGTTAATTATATATAACTATTTGTAACGACTAATAAATTTTTGGTTACAGGACGAAGTTAGAGCCGTCTGGTTCCATTTCTAAGGTTCTGAGGACAATTTTCAGAAAGTCCTTTAAACCTAATAGACATAATTGGAAGTCACTCACACATAGAGATAAATTGATGATTTAGAAAGAATTTAAGGTAATTCATGTAAAGAAGCAATAGTAGAGTAAATGAAGATCAAAGTTTAAAAAGCATGGAGGGAGGCAGCCAAGCAGGGAACTCTTACAGCTTAAGATAGGGTTCAGAAATTGCTAGAAATATTCTGAAGATCAACAAAAGGATACATTTATGATACAACCATGGAGTCTGCTGCTGAATTTTCTAGTTTTTCTGGTTGAAATTTCCAGAAATTGATGGTAAATGGGTTTTCATCTTATATGGATATGATGCCCTTGATTTTATGCAGGCTGGAATGTTTGTAGGTTAAGCAGTAAAGTTAAGAGCTGCTGATTACCAAGCACATCTGGCAGAATATTTATAGATACAAAGCAGAATCTAAAAGATGCAATGCTGATATTCAAGGCGGGATACTCTAAAAAAGCGATAGCATTCTAGCATCTCTCAAAGAGCAACATTACAAGAAGAATTCCAGGATATATTAGATTTCCAACTGAATTTAATAGAAGCAAAGCAGAATTTCAACATGAATTTCAACATGAAGAATCAAAGGTCTCACCTTACAAGACATGGAAGAGACATGGACTCTTGAAAAAGACTTCATTAATCATTACTATACGAATAAAGATTCAGCCATGGTATCATTAGAAAGAATTAACTTCTCAAAGCTTAAAGGAAGAACTCAAGAACCTCAAAAGCATTTCTCTTTAAATTTATACACTTAGTTTGATGTAAATGTTAAAGATTTTCTTAAATATTGGGTGTAATAGGGATAAGGGTAGATGTTAGTTTGTAAAAATGGTATTCCTCCGCCAAAAGAGAGGGTTATAACTAATAAATAACACTTAAAAAAAAGAAAGAATTTAAGGTAAATATTACTACATAAAAACTTTTTAATTCTTCTATTTATTCTTTTGTTCACTGATTAAAAATTTTTATTTATAATTGCAGAAAGTTTACAGGTGGACATAGCCAAATGGGGTGGTCAAAATTGTATTCTACAATTATGATATCAGTCGGTATAAAGACACCGTATATGAGATCAAAGATAAATAGTTGAAGAAGAAAGAAAAAGATTCGAGTGTCCCAGATCATGTTTTCCAGGAGTGGCGGAGTAGATGGGAAGATCTGGATTATAAAAAAATTAATGATAAACAGAGCGGCAATCATCGCTCAAAGCAGGCTAGAGAGGGTAGTGGCATGTCTACACACACGTTTGGATCTTGCTCTATGTGTGAGCACGAACGAGCATTGGTATTATTTCTAATTTATACTTTTTATGTTTATTATTTTGTGAAATGTGTTCAATTATGCCTAAATTTCATTTCTCATTAAGAATTTTTTTTCAATAGAATTAACGTGTGCATTGTGTGTAATTATAGACATGTAAGGTGGGTAAGAAGTCTAGTGCTCATCGCTTATTCAATTACATGCACACGAAGGCTCATGATAATCAGACATTCGTTGATCAGAAATCTCGTGCAGCAAATATAAGTTTCATTAAAAAAATTAGCTTTTTTTTTTGTTTGAATATAAATTGAAATACTTTTCATACATTTTTATTTGGCGAAATATAATGAAATATTAGCTGCTGTGACTCAAGCGTATTCCCAGTCTACTTCGGGTTAATGTGATGGTGCAATAAGTAGTTCTAATTCATCAGCTCTACCAATTGATACCAATTAGATTTGGTATGTGGCTATTGATGACAAGGAGAAGATGCCCATCTATGATGTCAGTTCACCGACATCATAATTCTACTCGCATAGATGACTAGATTATGAAGCTAAATTTCCAAGTCTACTTTCGAATTTGTTCTCGACTATAGAGGAATTTCAGGACGTGATGTGAAATGCAATACAGTATCAGTTGGCTGATACCAAGCGATGCATGATCGACTATAAAATTGATAGGGATGAGTTCTGTTTGCGTTTTGACTGGCTTATAAAGAAGTTTCAGAAAGGAGGACTATGGTTCAACCCTGATGATCTACCTTGGATTGTTTGGCGTAATGCTCTAGCTTCAGCATCTACTCCATCACATACAAAACACCTGCAACAACTGCATCAGGTCTAGCAGTAACAGACAGCTCTACCCCAGTTCCTAACATCTCACAGTGTGGACCAGATACGTCGCAGCATAATGATTATGAAACTAGGTTGGATGATTGAGTGTATTACATACAATTTTTTTTCAATGCCTTAAACTTTGATTTTGTATTTCATTTTGTATTTTTCTCTTGATGTATTTAATATATATATGTAGCATATATAGTTGTTTGCTGGAGTTAATTTGATTTTTTTTGTTGTATCTGCATATGTTTTTATAGTAACTGCATCAAAATTAGAAGGTAATTGGATTTTTTTTGATGTGAACTAGAAAAAAAAATTTGGTCAATAATTACCGATCGAATTGAGACCAAAAACTAACCAAAGTTTTTTTATATCAATGGTCGGTAATACTTTTGGAAATCAATAACCAACCAATGATTTTAAAAAATTTTGTCGGTTTTTGGTCGCAATTTTTTTAGTTATTACCGAACATTTTGTGACCATTCACCCACCTAATGCTTTTGGTCAGAAAATGGTTTGAATATAGTCGAAAATTGTTTGTCGGCAAAGTCTATAAATTGTTGGTAATTACCAACCATTTAGAGACCATTTACTGACCTAATTGTTTTGGATGGAAAATGGTCGAAATATCGTTAGATTTTGTTTGACGGTAAATGATCTGTAGTTAGTCGATAATTACCGACATTTTAGAGACCACTTACCAATCAACTGCTTTTGGTCAGAAAATGATAAGAATTTAGTCGGTAATTGTTTGTCGGTGAATGTTCTATAAATAGTCGTTAATTACTGACTATTTGGAGACCAATATACCGACCTAATTATTTTGGTAGGTAAATCATAGGAATATAGTCGGTAATTGTTTGACAGTAGAGGGTCAATAAATGGTCGGTAATTTATAGACCGCTGATTTTTTGTCGGTAAAATAATTAGCCACGTGAAAAAGTGCGACTTAATATTTCGATCAGTAATTGGTCGCTATTTTGTTTATCGACCAAAAAACACCAAATTAATGACCTAATAATTGGTCGACAATTCAGTGAATTTTAGTATTGGATAGATGGAGATATTGACAAATTGACAGAAAGATAGATAGACAGACCGCCTGATGGTCAAAAGCCATATGGACAGATACACAGATAAAAATATAGACATATAAACATATAGACAGATAGGTTGATAGGCAAATAGATAGACAAATAGATAGATTGATAAATAGATAGATAGATAAACAGATAGAGAGATAGAAAGAGAGAAAGAAAGAAAGAAAGATAGATAGATAAATAGATAAAAGAAAGAAAGATAGATAGCTAGATAAAAGATAGATAGATAGATATATAGATCGATGGATAGACATATTGACAAAAAGACACATAAACAGATAGAGAGATAGCCAGATATCCATATAGATAGATAAACATATAGACTGATAGACATATAGACATCTAAACATATAGGCAGATATGCAGATAGATAGATAGATAGATAAATACATAGATATATAGATCGATAGATAGACATATTGACAAAAAGACACATAGACAAATACACAAATAGCCAGATAGCCAGATATCCATATAGATAGATAAACATATAGACTGATAGACATATAGACATATAAACATATAGGTAGATATGCAGATAGATAGATAGTTAGATAGAAAGATAGATCGATAAAAAGTCAGAAAGATAGATAGATAGACAAATAGAAAGATATATAGTGGATAGATTAGATAAATAGATAGAAAGATAGATAGAAAGATATATAAATAGGCAGATAGACAGATGAAAAGAGAGAGAAATAGACATATAGATATATAGAAAAAAAGATAAACAGATATATAAATAGACAAATAGACAGATAGATAGAAAGGAAGATATACAAAAAAATAGTTAGCTTGATAGCCAGATTTCCATATGGATAGATGCAGAGATAGACAAATTGACATATAGACTTATATATTGATAGGCAGATAGATAGATAGATATATACACAAATAGACAGATAGATAGATAGACAGATAAATAGATAGATAGATATACAGAAAGATAGATAGACAGATTGTCAGATTGATATATATACAGATAGATAGATAGAATGATAGAAAGATAGATTGATAAAGTGATTGACAAATAGATAGATAGATAGACAGATAGACAGACATATTGATAGACAGACAAATAGAAAGATAAACAATATATAGATAGATAGATTGACAAATAGATAGATAGATTGACAAATAGATAGATAGATAGACAGATAAATATATAGACAGATAGATAGATAGATAAATAACTAGATAGAATGATAGTTAGATTGATAGATGGATAGTTATATAGATAGACATATAGACATATACGTAGATAAAAATAAATAGATATACATATTGACAGAAGACAGAAGACAGATAGGCATATAGATAGATAGAAAGATAGACATACAGATATATATATAGACAAAAAGATAATTAGACAGATCGATTGATAGATAGACAAAAGATAGATAGATAGATCGATAGTCAAATAGATAGATAGAAAGATAGATAGATAGATTTTTAGATATATAGATATATATATATATATATATATATATATATATATATATATATATATAAAATAGATAGATAGACAGATAGATAGATAGACAAATATCAAAATAGCCATATAAGCAGAAAAATATATAGACATATAAATAGATAGATAGACGGATAGCTAGATAGTCATATTATAGATAGATGACATATAGAAAGATAGGTATATAGATTGATAGATAAGTATATAGATAGATTTATAGATACATATATCGATCAATCTATAAATAGATATATAGAGGGATAGATAGATAGCTAGATAGAGATATATATATATATATAGATTGATAGAAATAATAACAGAAAGACAGATAATAGAAAGATAGACAGATAGATATACAGATAAAATGATAGAAAGATAAGCAGATAAAGGATAGACATAGAGAAAGATATTTAGAGAGATGAATAGATAGACAGATAGATTGATAGACATATAGATAGATATACAAATAGACAAATAGTTTAATAAATATATAAACCAATAAACAAATAGACAGATAGACAGATAGACCATATGGATAGATAGACAGATAGTGCATATAGATAGAGAGACATATAGATATATTGATAGATAGACATATAGACAGATAGATCGATAAAAAGAGAGAGAAATATATAGATAGACATATAGACAGATAGATAGATAGATAGATAGACATATAGACTTATAGAAAGATATATAGATATATAGACAGATAGATAGACAAATAGATAGATAGTCAAATAGATAGATAGACATATAGATAGATAGATAGACCAATAGATAGATAGATAGTCAGATAGAAAGATACACAGATAGACAAATCAATATATTGATAGATAGATCGATAGATAAACGAGAGATAGATAGTTAAATAGTCAGATAAATATTTAGAAAGAAAGATAGATAGCTGGATATCCAAATAGCCAAATATGTAGATAAACAGATAGACAAATAGATAAGTAGATAGATAGATAGGTAGATAGATATATAGATAGAAAGATAGATATATAGATAGGTAGATAGATAGATAGATAGATCGATCGATCGACAGACGGATAGATAAATAGATAGATATATAGTACATATATAGATAGATAGATTATTTGATTGACGGATAGAGAGACAAATAGATAGAAAAATAGATACACAGATAGAAAGATAAATAGATAGTCAGACAAACACACACACACACACACACACACACAGACTGATAGTTAGACTTACTGATTGACACACATACACACAGACAGACTAGACTGATATACTTTCAATTAGACACAAAGACATATACAGATAGACACATAGACGGACATATAGACAAACATAGATACATATTGACAAACACACAAACTAGCAGATAGATAGACACACAGATACATAGATGATAGACCAATAGATAAATAGACATATAGATAGATTGACATATAGACATATACACAAATAGACAGATAGAAAGATAGTCACATAAATAGATAGACATAAATACAATTATATTAAAAAAGAGAAATCGATAAAAAGATAGACAGATAGACAGATAGACCACTAGATAGATAGACATATATACAGATATATAGATATACATATAAATAGATAGCTAAATAGAAATATTGATAGATAGACTGATAGACTGATAGACTAATAGATAGATATAAAGATATATAGATAGATAGAGAGATAGACAAAAAGATAGATAAATAGATAGACAAAAAGATAGAAAGACATATAGATAGATAGAAAGATAGATAGATAGGTAGACAAATAAATTGGTATACAAATAGATAGATAGACAGAGAAATAGACAGATAAACATATAAATATATAGACAGATTGATAGATAAATAGATATATATATATATATAGACAATTAGATAGATAGATAGAGATATAGATGGATAGATAGATAGACAGATAGAAAGATAGACAGATAAAGAGATAGATATATAAAAAGATTGATAGATAGATAGATATATAAATAGATAGATAGATAAATTGATAAGCAGATAGACATATAGAGAGATAGCAGATAGATATATAGACAAATAGACATATACACAAATACAAAATAGATAGAGAGACAGACAAACAAACATACATACAGATAGACAGATAGATATTTAGATATATAGATCATTTGATAGATAGAAAGATAGATATATAGATAGATAGATAGTTTGATTGATTGATTGATTTATAGATAGACAAAAAGACAAATTGATAGACAAATAGACAAATATGTAGGTAGGTAGGTAGATAGGCAGATAGATAGGTAAATAGAGGATAGACATAGATAGATACACATTTAGAGAGAAAGACAAATTGCCAAATAGAAAAATATCAGATAGATAGATAGAAAAATAGGGTAATTGACAGATAGACAAGTTGATAGATAAAGTGATAAACTGATGAATAGGTAAACATATAGATGAATATACAGATAGATAGATATATAGATAAAAAGATAGACAAAATAATAGATAGAAAGATAGATAGATAGAAATTTAGACAATTGAAGGATAGATAGATATATAGACAGAAGAAAGATTAAAATATATATATATATATATAGACAGATAGACAAATAGATATATATACAAATAGATAGGCAGGTAGACAAAAATAAAGACAAATATACAAACACACAAACAAATAGAAAGACACACAGACATACACACAGACATACACATAGACAGACAAACAAACAAACACACAGGTAAATAGACACATAGACATACAGAGACAGATTGACATTCATACACATAGACAGACACACAAATACACAAACAGAAAGATAGATAGACAAATAGATAGGTATATAGATAGATAGATAGGTAGATAATGAATAGACATAGAGATATAGAAAAGTACATAAAAAAGTTATAAATTTATAAACATATGGATAGTTAGAAAGATAGACCATATAGATAGATAGACAGATATATTAATATAGAGATAAATAGATTGATAGATAGATAGATTGACAAATAGACAGATAGATTGATAAAAAGATATATAAATAGAATGATAGATAGATAGACAGATAGATAGAAAGATAGATAGACATATAGATAGAAAGACAGATAGACATATGGATAAATAGAAAGATAGAAAGACATGTAGACAAATATACATGTTTAGAGATAGATATATAGATAGATAGATATATAGATAGATAAGTAGATAGATAGATAGATAGACAGATAGATAGATAGATAGATAGATAAACAAATAGATAGATAGATATAGAGATAGACATATAGATAGATAGATAGATAGATAGACAAATAAACAATTAAACCGATTGACAAATTGACAGATAGACTGATATACTGATAGAAAGATAAACAAAAAAAATAGATAGACATATAGATAGATAGACAGACCGATAGACAGA
This sequence comes from Sapria himalayana, assembly GCA_029783825.1. Lineage (NCBI taxonomy): Eukaryota > Viridiplantae > Streptophyta > Magnoliopsida > Malpighiales > Rafflesiaceae > Sapria > Sapria himalayana. The sequence continues at coordinate 90,593 of JAREIK010003286.1, forward strand.
TTAAAATATATACAAATAGACAAATAGATAGATAGAAAGAATAACAGATAAGCAGATTGACAAAAGATAGATAGACATGTAGACAAATAGACAGATAGAAAAATAAATATTTAGATAGATAGACATATGATAGATAGACATATAGAATGATAGGCTTATAGTTAGATAAACACATAGACAGATAGACAAATAGAAAAATAGATAGATAGATAGACAAAATAAAGATAGATAGATAGACAGATAGTCAGATAGATGGATGGATAGACAGATAGTCAGATAGATAAATAGATAGATAGAAGAATTTAAAGATAGACAAATAAATAGATAGATAAATAGATAGATAGAAAGATAAATAAATATATATATAGATAGCCAGATATCGAGATAGGCACATAAACAAATAGATATATATATACATATATAGATAGAATGGTAGCTAGAGATGGTAGATAGATAGATAGATATATAGATAGATAGATAGATCCATAGATAGATAGATAGTTAGATATATATATATATATATATATATATATATATATATAGAAACATTGACAGACATAATGACATATAGATAGAAAGATAGATAGACAGACAGATAGATAAATAAATAGATAGATAGATAGGCATATAAAGGATAGACACAGAGAGATAGACATTTAGATAGATTAATAGATATATAGAAAGACAAATACATAGATAGATAGAAAGATAGACAGAAAGATAGATAGATATATAGACAAATAGACAAGTAGATAAAAAAATATAAACTGATAAACATATTGATAGAAAGACAGATAGACAGATAGAACATATAGACAGATAGATAGTTAGTTAGATAGGTAGAAAATCAGATAGACTTATTGATAGATTGATAGATCAATAGATAAACAGAGACATAGACAGATAGATAGACAAATATATAGATAGACAGATAGACATATAGACAGATAGATAGATAGATAGACATATAGGTAGATAGAGAGATAGATAGATAAATAGACATATAAATAGATAGACAGATAGATAGACAGACAAACATATAGATATATAGATAGATAAACAGATAGATAGATAGTCTTATAGATAGATAGATAGATAGATAGACAGATAGACAAATAGACAGATAAACATATAGATAGGTAGATAACCGATAGATAGAGAGATAGAGAGTCAGATAGATAGATTTATAGATAGATAGATAGTCAGATAGAGAGCGATAAATTTCTACATAGCTAGATAAGCATATATACAGATAGATAGATAGAAATGCTAAGAGAGGTCCAAATACCTAGATAGCCAAGAAATAGATAGGAAGATAAATAGATATATAGATAACTATATAGATACATAGATAGATAGAAAGATTGACAGAAAGAAACACAGACAGACACACAAACACACAGATACACAGAGACAGAGATATTGACAGACATACAGACACACATAAAGACAAACAGACAGAAAAAGACACAGATACACAGACAAAGAGACAAACACACAAACACATAGACAGATAGACAAACAGATAGATTAATTGATAGATAAATAGATATATAGATAGGCTGATAAAGTATAGTCATAGATAGACATTTTGAGAGATAGATAGACATATAGAAATATAGGCAAATAGATAGATAGCTAGATAGCCAGATGGTAGATATATAGGAACATAGATAGGTATATAGATAGATAGATAGATAAATTGATCGATAGATAGATAGATATATATAGGCAGATAAATGATAGACACAGAGAGATAGACATTTAGAGAGATAAAAAGATACATAGATAGACAAATATATAGATAGATAGATAGATTGCTAGACAGATAGTCAAGTAGAGAGACAAATAGACAAATAGATAGATAGACAGAAAGTCAAATATACAGATAGATAGATAAACAGATAGACTTATACACTGATAGAAAGATAGTTAGATAAACAGATAGACACATAGATAGATAGACACAAAACATATATAGAGATAGACAAATAGAAAGATAGAAAGATAAACATATAGACATATAGATAGATAGATAGATAGACATATAGATAAATAGATATATGGATAGACTGATAGATAGATAGATAGATAGATAAACATATAGATATATAGATAGATAGACAGAAAAACAAATAGACAGATAAACAGATAGAGAGACAAATAGATACATAACTGAAAGATAGATAGATAGACAGATAAACAAATAGATAGATAGACAGACAGATAGATAGATAGATAACAGACATACAGATAGATAGATATATAGATAGACAGTCAGATTGACAAATTAACAGATTAATAGATATATAGATAGATAGATAGATAGACAGTCAGATTGACATATTAACAGATTAATAAATTTATATATTGACAGATAAATAGATAGATATATAGATAGATAGATAGATAAAAAGATTATTATATATCCAGATAGATAGATAGACAGATAATAGATATATAGATAGAGAGGTAGATAAATAGATAGATATATAGCTAGATAGATATATAGATAGATAAATCAGTCGATCAATAGATAGATAGAAAGATATATAGTTAACTAGATAGAAAGATAGATTGATTGATTGACAGACATAAAGATAAACAGACACATAGACACACAGACACACAGATAGACAAATATATATACATACTTTTAAACACTCAAACAGACTAACACACATACTAACACATAGACATAGAGACACACACAAACACATTGATACATAGACTGACAGACATCTAAATAGATAGATAGATTGGTTGAAAGAGGATAGAAACAAAGAGATAGACATTTTGAGAAATAAACAGATAGATAGATAGATAGACTTATAGATAGATAGAAAATTAGATAGATAGGAAGACAAATAGCCAGTTAGATTGAATGATAGATAGATATATATATATATATATATATACATATACATATATATATATATATATATAGACAAATAGAGAGATAGTAAGATAGATATATATACAAATAGACAGATAGATAGACAGACAGATATATATATATATATATATATATAGACAGATAGAGAGATAGATAGATATATAGATAGACAGATAGAAAGATAGTTAGATATATAGATATATAGATAAACTAATTGACATATAGACAAATAGACTAATAGACTGATCAATAGATAGATAGATAATTAGATTAATAGATAAACATATAGACATATAGAGATATAGATAGATAAATTCATAGACATATATACAAATAGATAAAAAGTCACATAGATAGAAAAACAGGTATATAGATTCACAGATAGACAGGAAGACAGATAAATAGATAGATAGATAAATAAATAAATAAATAAATAGATAAACTAATAGACATATAGACATATAAATAGATAGACAGATATACAAATAGACAGATAGATAGATAGACATATAGATTGATATAAAATAGATAGACATATAGATAGACAAGTAGACAAAATGATAGATATATTGATAAAAATCTAGATAGATAGATAGATATACATATCAACAAATACATAGAAAGACAGATAGACATATAAATAGATAGACATATAGACAGATAGATAGTGAAACAAATAGATAGTTAGGTAGATATATAGATAGACATATACATAGATAAACAGATAAATAGATAGATAGATTTATATATTTTAGATATATAGATTGATAGACTATTTGACATATAGACAGATAGTCTAATAGACTAATAAATAGACAGACAAATAGATAGATAGATAGATAAATAGATTGATAGATAGATAGTTAGATAGATATAAAGATAGATCGAGAGATAGTTAGTTAGATTGATAACCAGATAGATAGACAAATAAAGAGAGAGAGACAGGCACACATACAGACTAAAGATAGTTAGACAAATAGACAGACAGACAAACATAAGGAAAAATAGACAAATACACAAATAGATGGGTAGATTTACAAATAGGCAGACAAATAAATAGATATATAGATAGATAGATAAATATATAAATAGATAGATAGATAGGCAGATAGTAATTAGATATAGAAAGATAGACATATACACAAATTGACATATAGAACAATAGTCCGATAGATAGATATACATTTAGAGGGATCGATAGATAGACATATACACAAATAGATATGTAGAAATATAGTTAGATAGATAGATAGATAGATATACAATTAAATATTTAAAAGATAAACCAATAAATAGATAGATAGATAGATAGACATATATAGAGATATACAGATAGGCCATATAGATAAATAGATACATAGACAGTTAGATAGATAGACAGATAGACAGATAGACAGATAGATAGATAGATATATAGATAAATAAATAGATAGATGACAGATAGTCATATAGATAGATAAACAAATAGATAGGTAGAGAGATAGACAGATAGATAGATAGACAGATGGATAGATAAATAGATAGGTAGACAATTACACAAATAGACAAATAGAAAGATAGTCACAGTGAAACATAGATAGATAGACAAATAGATAGAATACAAATTGATAGATAAAAAGATAAACATTTTAATAGATAGACAGTTAGACAAATATACAGATAGATAAATAGATAGGAAAATAGACAGACAGACAGACAGACAGACAGATAGATAGATAAAAAGATAGAGAGATAGATAGATAAACATATAGACAAAAAGAAAAAAGATAAATAGATAAATTGATAGATAGACCATATAGATAGATACACAAATAAATAGATAGATAGATGGATAGATAGATAGATAAAGATATAGATGGATAGATAGATAGATAAAGAGATAGATGGATAGACAGATAGATATATAAAGAAATAGATAGAAAGTCTGATAGTCTGATAGATAGATAGAAATAAGACAGATAGACATATATATAGTTGTTAGGTAGACATATAGATAAATAGACAAATAGACATATAGATAGATATACAGATATATAGATATACAGATACTCAAATAGAAAGATAGATAGATAGATAGATAGACAGATAGACAAATAGACACATAGTTCGATAGATAGATATACGAAAGATAATTTTGTTAGATAGACAGATAGTAAAATAGATAGATAGATAGATAGAGAAATAAACAAATAGATAGATTTACATTTAGATAGAAAGGTAGAGAGATAGATAGATATCCAAATAGAAATATAGTCAAATAGGTAGATAGAAAGATAAATATATACATAGATAGATATATAGAGAGATAGCCATATAGACTGCTAGGTAGAAAGATAGATAGATATGTAGTTAGATAGATATATTGACACACACACATACAAATAGACTGATAGTCACAGACAAACAGAGAAACAAACAAATAATCACTAAGATATACAGACAGACAAATACATAGACACAATAGATAGATAGATAGATAGATTGATTGATTGATTGAGGGACAAATATACAGATAAATAGATAGATTGACAGATAGACAAGTAGATAGATGAAGAGATAAATTGATAAACAGATAGACAGATAGATAAAAAGACCATATATATATATAGATATATATGCAAATAAATAAATAAATATATATATATATATAATAGATAGATACACAGACAGATATATATATATACATAGATAGACAGATAGATAGACAGATAGATAAATTAATAGATAGACAAATAGATAGACAGATAGACAGATAAACATATAGACAGATAGACAGATAGAATGATAGACATATAGAAATATAGACAGAAAGATAGATAGATAAATAGACAGATAGACTTATAGACATATAGACAAATAGACAGATAGATTTAATAAACATATAGAAAGATAGCTCGAAAAATAGATATAAATATATAGATAGTTAGATAGATAGATATATAAATAAAAAGAAAAAGAAAGAGACAGACATATATATAAATAGATAAACAAACAAGTAAATAAATAATGAGATAAATCGATAAATATATAGAAATATATACAAATAGATTTAGAGATTGATAAACTATATAGACAGATAGAGAGAGATAGACAAATAGATAGATAGATAGACAGATAGATAAATACAAATAGATAGATTGGTAGATATGTAGATAAATAGATAGACAGATAGATAGAAAGAAAAAAAGATAGATAGATATATAGATTGACAAACAGACAGATAGAGAGATAGAGATATAGATAGATATACATATATACAGATAGAAAGAAAGATAGATAAAAATATAGACCATATAAATAGATAGAAATATAGACCATATAGATAGATAAGTAGATAAATAAATAAATAGATGGATACATTGACAGATAGAGAGATAGAAAAATAGATAGATAGACAAATAGGAATATAGACTAATAGTCAAATAGATAGATAGAAAGAAGACTAGATATATAGTTGTTATATAGACAGATAGACTAGATAGATACATAGATAAATAGATATATAAATAGATAGACAGATATATAGATTGACAGATAAAAAAATATAAAGATAGATTGATAGATAGATAGTTGAATAGACACATAGTTCGATAGATAGATAGACAAAAGAAAGTTTTGATAGATAGACAGATAGTAAGATAGATGGATAGCTAGATAAAGAATTAGACAGATAATATATTAACAAAAAAGATAGAAAGGTAGATAGATAGATAGATAGACGGATAGATAAATAGATAGATAGATAGACAGTATCCAGATAAAAATATAGCCAAATAGGCAGATTGATTGATAAATATATACACATATATAGGTAGACAGATAGCCATATAGACTGACAGGCTAAAAGATATATAGGTAGGTAGTTAGATAGATAAATATATCAATTAATCGATAGATAGATAGTTAGCTACATAGATAAATAGATAGATAGATAGATAGATGGACAAACAGACAAATAAACAAAAATATACAAAGTCACACATTGGACAAAAACACAGACATACAGACACACAGACAAACAAATAGATAGAAACATAGACAGGCAGACAAACAAACAGTCATATAGACACATAGACAAATAGACAAACACACAGACACACAGATATATTGATAGATAGATAGATAGATAGTGAGACAAATATGCAGATAAATAGATAGATAGATAAATAGACAAGTATATAGATAAAGAGATAAACTAATAAATAGATAGACATATAGACCATGTCGACATATAGATAAATTAGCATATACATAGATAGAAAAAAAAATAGATAGTTAGTTATACACATAGATAGATAGATAGATAGGCGTATAGATAGATAGACAGATAGACAGATAGATAGTTAGATAGATATATAGATAGACAGATAACCATATAGACAT
>JAREIK010003287.1:0-20407 GCA_029783825.1 Sapria himalayana
AAAAAATTACAAATTTTTTTTTGTAATTTTATTGTTTAAATAAAACCTATAAACCACTAAATGCCTAAAAACATAAATCGCTAAACTCCTAAAAAACAAAACATCTAAATACTTAAACAATTAAATTGATATACATTTATAATAAATCATAAATCTCATTTTAATTTTTATTAAGTGTAATTTTAAATAATTTATTTTTTATCAAAAAAAAATATATGCTTATAAAAAGACGCAAAATTTTAAAAATAAAAATTTATTTAAATGAAATTTATGATTCATTATTAATATATAACAGTTTAATTCTTTATGTATTTAGAGGTTTTGTCATTTAGGAGTTTAGCGATTTATGTTTTTAGGTATTTAGTGGTTTATAGGTTTTATTTAAACAATAAAATAACAAAAAAAAATTTGTTATTTTTTCTCATTTTCATAGGTAATAATCTTTGAAAATATAATAATATTTAACATTTTTTGAGATGTGAATATAATATTTAGTTATAATAATATTAATAATTATATATCATATAAATTCAATATAAACAATTTTATTGATAGATTTTATAAAAATGATCAAAAATTAAATTAATAATCTATTAATAATAAGATAGATATTAATTAAAAAATATTTACGAAACCCAAATTGATTCAAAATTAAAGTAAAATATATTACTTAATAATAATTTTTAATTTTAAAATTTTTACTTATTTTATAAGCGTAAATACTTTTATTGATTAAAAATAAATTATTTACATTATATTTATCGCACTTATACTTTATTTTGTAATAAATATTTCTATAAAAATAAACTAATAAATAATTAAAATGAATATTTAAAATTATAAAAAATAGAAATAAAAATTAGATTTATTAATTATTAAGTCATATATAGTGGTTTAATGGTTTATGTATTTAAGCATTACGAGGTTTAGGAGTTTACTAATTTAACTATGTATCCATTTAGTGGTTATAGGTTTTATTTAAAAATTAAATAAACAAAAAATTTATTTTTATTATTTTTTGATATTTCAAATGTTATAACCTTTAAAAATATAATAATTTTTTAATTTTTTTGAAAAGTTAATTGAATATTTAAGTTATAATAATATTTATATTTATATATCATATAAATTCAATATAAACATGTTTATTGAAAAATATTCTAATAATGATGACAAAAAAAATTAATAATTTATAATTAATAAGATAGATATCAATTAAAATATAATTAAAATACCTAAAATGATTCAGGAGCAAAACAAAATATATTACTTTATAATAATATTTTGTTTTAAAATTTTTTTTTCTTTTAAAAAGTTTATCTATATTTTTTGATGAAAAATTATATAAATAAATTATATTTGTGTAACTCTTAATTTATTTTGTTATTAATATTTATATAAAAAAACAAATAAATAATTAAAATGAATATTTAAAATTATAATTAAAAAAAAGAGATTTATTATTTATTATTTAGGGTATACCGGTTTAATTTAAATTAGATCTATCTCACTAATAATTTATTTTGTAATTAATATTTCAATAAAAATAAACTGATAAATAATTAAAATAAAAATTTAAAATTATACTGAATAAAAATTAAAATGAGATTTATGAATTATTATTAATGTATACCAGTTTAATTATTTAAGTTTTTTTAGATTTTGTCATTTTGGAGTTTAGCGATTTATGTTTTTAGGTATTTAGTGGTTTATAGGTTTTATTTAAATAATAAAATAACAAAAAAAATTTGTAATTTTTTCTCATTTTCATAGATCATAACCTTTGAAAATATAATAATATTTAACATATTTTGAAATGTAAATATTATATTTAGTTATGATAATATTAATAATTATATATCATATAAATTCAATATAAATAATTTTATTGATAGATATTATAATAATGATCAAAAATTAAATTAATAAACTATTAATAATAAGATAGATATTAATTAAAAAATATTTACAAAACCTAAATTGATTAAAAATTAAAGAAAAATATATTACTTAATAAAAATTATTAATTTTTAAATTTTTACTTTTTTTAAAAGCGTAAATACTTTTAATGATTAAAAAAAATTATTTAAATTATATTTCTCGCACTCATAATTTATTTTGTAATAAATATTTCTATAGAAATAAACTAATAAATAATTAAATTTAATATTTAAAATTATAATAAATATAAATAAAAATTAGATTTATTAATTATTAAGTAGTATATAGAGGTTTAATGGTTTGTGTATTTAGGCATTAAAAGGTTTAGGAGTTTACTAATTTAACAGAGTATGCATTTAGTGGATATAGGTTTACTTAAAAAATAAAATAACAAATTTTTTTTTTGTATTTTGTTCTCATTTTTGAAGGATATAACCTTTGAAACTATAATAATTTTTGAATTTCTTTTAAATGTGAATACTATATTTAGTTATGATAATAATAATTATTATATATCATTTAAATTCAATATAAACAATTATATTGATATATATTATAATAATGATCATACAAAAGATTAATAAACAATTATTAATAAGATAAATATTGTTTAAAATATATTTACAAAACCTAAAATGATTCGAAATCAAAGTGAAATATTTTACTAAATATTTATTTTAAATTTTTAAATTTTTGTATCCATTTATAAGCTTATATATTTTTTGATGAATAATAAATTATTTAAATTATATTTGTCTAACTATTAATTTATTTTTTAATTTATATTTCTATAAAAATAAACTAATAAATAATTAAAATGTATATATAAAGTTTTAATGAATACTAATAAAAATGAGATTTATGATTACTATATATTACTATATATTACTATAAACTAATTTATATTTTTTAATGTATATATATGAATACTGTATATATTACTATATATTTTCTTAATGACTAAACTCCAACCCCAAAGCCAATAAATACATAAGCCTTTAAATTAGTATACTCTAAATAATAAATAATAAATAATAAATCTTATTTTTATTAGTATTCATTATAATTTTAAATATATATTTTAATTATTTATCAGTTTATTTTTATAGAAATGTTAATTACAAAATAAATTATTAGTGAGACAGATATAATATAAATAATTTCTTTTTCATCAAAAAAATATAATATAATAAATAGAGGCAAAATTTTTAAAACAAAATATTATTATTTAGTAATTTATTTTAATTTAATTTTGAATAATTTTAGAAGTTGTAATTATATTTTAATTTATATCATTCTAATTAATTATAGTTTATTAATTTAATAAATAATCATTATTATAATATCTTTTAATAAAATTATTTATATTGATTTTACATTATATATAATTATCAAGATTATTATAACTAAATAATATATTCACATTTTAAAAAAAATTAAAAATTATTATATTTTCGAAGGTTATAACCTTCGAAAATTATATAAAATCACTTAAGGTATAAACACTTAAATGACTAAATCCAAAAATACCTAAATACTTAAACCATTAAACCTGTATATCCTGGATAATAAATAATAAATCTCAATTTTAATTGTATTCATTCTAATTTTAAAGATCTATTTTAATTATTTATTAGTTTATTTTCATAGAAAAATAAATTACAAAATAATTTATGAGGAAGAAAAATATAATTTAAATAATTTATTTTTAATAACAAAAATATAAACTTATAAAAAGGCAAAATATTATAAAAAATTATTATTTAGTAATATATACATTGATTTTGAATAAATTTAGATTTTGCAATTATATTTTAAATAATATCTATCTTATTAATAATAGTTTATTAATTTATTTATTGATCATTATTATAATATCTAGCAATGTGATTATTTATATTGAATTTAAATGACTTATATTTAATAAGATTATTATAACTAAATATTTTATTTACATTTAAAAAAAATTAAAAATTTTTATATTTTCAAAAGTTATAACCTTAAAAAATTAGAAAAAAAATAAAAAAAAAATTTTTGTTATATCATTATTTAAATAAAACTTATAGACCACTAAATGTATAAATACTTAAATCTTTAAACTCCTAAACACAAAAGCCCCTAAATACATAAAACATTAAACTCGTAAACCTTAAATATAATTTAAATAATTTATTTTTAATCAAAAAAAATATAAGCTTATAAAAAGAAGTAAAAACTAAAAAACAAAAATTATTATTTGGTAATAAATTTTACTTTGATTTTGAATAATTTTAGGTTTTGCAATTATATTTTAATTTATATCTATCATATTAATAATAGCATATTAATTTATTTTTTGATTATTGATATCATATCTATCAATAAAATTGTTTATTTTAGTTTATATTATTTATAATTATAAAGATTCTTATTACTAAATATTGTATTCACATTTTTAAAAAATTTTAAAATTCTTATATTTTCAAAGGTTATAACTTTTGAAAATGTGAAAAAATATCAAAAATAATTTTTTTGTTATTACATTGTTAAAATAAAACCTATAAACCACTAAATACCTAAAAACATAATTCGCTAAAGTCATAAACGAAAAAACCTCTAAATACTTAAAATATTAAACTCGTATACATTAATAATAATTATTATATCTCAATTTAATTTTTATTCTGAAGAATTTTCAATTTTTATTTTAATTATTTATTAGTTTATTTTGATCATTTTAAAAATATTTATCAATAATATTGTTTATATTGAATTTATATGATATAAAATATAATGATTATTATAACTAAATATTGAATTCACATTTGAAAAAAATTTAAAAATTATTATATTTTAAAAGGTTATAACATTTGAAAATATAAAAAAATAATAAAAATAACTATTTTGTTTTTTTAATTTTTAAATAAAACCTATAAACCAATAAATGGATACACAGTTAAATCAGTAAACTCCTAAAGCCAGTAATGCCTAAATACATAAACCATTAAACTACTATATACTACTTAATAATTAATAAATCTAATTTTTATTTCTATTTATTATAATTTTAAATATTTGTTTTAATTATTTATTAGTTTATTTTTATAGAAATATTTATTGCAAAATAAAGTATGACTGCGACAAATATAATTTAATTTATTTATTTTTAATTAAAAAAAATATACGCTTATAAAAGAAGTAGAAATTTAAAAATTAAAAATTATAATCCGATAATATATTTTACTTTAATTTTGAATCAATTTAGGTTTTGTAAATATTTTTTAATTATTATCTATCTTTTTATTAATAGTTTATTAATTTATCTTTTGATCATTATTATATTATCTATCAATAAAATTATTTATATTAAATTTATATGGTATATAATTATTAATATTATTTAAATTAAATATTGTATTCACATTTCAAAAAATTGTAAATATTATTATATTTTCAATCGTTATAACCTATGAAAATGATAACAAATTAAAGAATTTTTTTTTGTTATTTTATTTTTCTATATAAAACCTATATATAAACCACTAAAAACCTAAAAACATAAATCGCTAAACTCCTAACTACAAAACATCCTAATACTTAAACTATTAAACTTGTATACATTAATAATAATTCATAAATATCATTTTAATTTTTATTCAGTATAATTTTAAATTTTTATTTTAATTATTTATCAATTTATTTTTATAGAAATATTAATTACAAAATAAATTATTAGTGAGACAGATCTAATTTAAATTAAAACACTATCCCTAAATAATAAATAATAAATCTTATTTTTTTCATTATAATTTTAAATATTCATTTTAATTATTTATTTGTTTATTTATATATAAATATTAATTAAAAAAATTATGAGTTAGACAAATATAATTTATATAAATTATTTTTAATTAAAACAATATAGATAAACTTATTAAAAGAAGAAAAAATTCAAAAACAAAAAATTATTATATAGTAATATATTTTTCTTTGCTTTTGAATCATTTTAAGTTTTGTAATTATATTTTAATTAATATCTATCTTATTATTAATGGATTATTAATTTATTTTTTGATTATTATTAGAATATTTATTAATAAAATTGGTTATATTAAATTTATATAAAATATAAATATAATGATTAGTATAACTAAATATTGTATTCACATTAGAAAAAAATTTAAAAATTATTATATTTTCAAAGGTTATAACCTTTGAAAATATCAAAAAATAATAAATATAAATTTTTTGTTATTTTATATTTTAAATAATACTTATAAACCACTCAATGCTAGGGGTGCTCATGGGAGGGACGAGATGGGGATTACAAATCTCCAGTCCCTTCCCACAGTTCGGAGATCATTTTTGAAGATCGAGAACCATCCCAAAGGTTGAAAGTATCTGGACGGGACGAATTGGAGATCGGGGATTTTGGGTAGGATAAAATGGTTCCGGGATAGAATGGAGTTCGAACATGTTTTTAAATTTATTTTTTTCAAACCGGCCAAGTTAGTTCATGTCGAAACCTTTTGTTGTACCATTTATCATTCCTTAGTTATGTATCTTTCAAACGGAAATAGGGCCAATTTTATTTTGTTAAATAGGCTGAATACCACAAACGAGTTCCATTGCCTTGTCAAAAGCTTTGATGTGCAGAAAAAGATAGAAATGTTAAATAGAACGGGACCGAGTTGTGTACTTAATTTGGTTCTTTGTTTTGTCACACGTTGGCATTGTTCAGTCGAGTGAAAGTTAACCATAATAACAATACTACATTTTTTAAACAATTACTTAAAATATTAAGGAATAGCTAAAGATGACCACAAACATTGGTGGCAGCAATTACTACTTAAGTAATTGCTAAAATTAGGCAGCTTAATAAAACAATAAAAATACAACTAATAACAACCATGATAATAATCATTTAAAAGGTCCGTCCCGGAACATCAACGAAAATCCAAACCCAATTAATTATCTCTTCTGCAACTCCTCCATTTTCTTCCTCCACTATAGAAAGACAACCAAAGATGAAAACGTGTTAATCATGTAGACAAAAATTTATAAGATGAAAGAGTAATGAAAAAACAAAATATTACCTTATAAAATTTAATACACACATTCCAAATTTAGTTGGCCAACTATAGTTGGAAAAATATTTGGATCTTGTGACCTCTCTGAAAAATATAATTGAACCATATTTTTATTAAATTAAATGAATAAAATAAGTAAAAGTGAAATTAAAATTTACAAGATTTGTATACTAACCTGATTCATTATCAACATGGTCTTGAACTAATTCTTAAATTTCAATAGGTTTGTTTGAGCTTCTCAACCAATCTTGTAGACATATGAGAACTTCAGCTGTAATAGGTGTTAAAGAACTCCTAAATTTATCTAAAGTTCTCCCACCTGTGTTAAAAGTAGATTCGTAGGCCAAAGTAGATGCTTGGATAGCAAATACATCCCTTGCTACATTTGCTAAAGAAGGATACCTAACCTCATTTACCTTCCACCAGTTTAGAAGATCAAAATCAATTCTATTTTTTTCAAGTTTGTCCTCCAAGTACCTATCCCACTCTTCCAAAGCTGCAAATTCTTGTTCTTTCTCCAATTCAACAAAAAAAATCATCAACATAAGTATCACCACCATCAAAGAAATCATCATTTTTATTCAACACAGTAGAAGATAAATCATCTTCTTTTAATTCATCTTCATTTAAATCTGTATAATCATCCATCATCTCATTTAAAGCATTTATAACCTTTTTCACCAAATTTTTAGCCTATTCCTCTCCATAATGCTAAGTGTACTTAACCTTGAGATATTTGAGCTTATATCAAGGATCCAACACTACTGCTACAAATAGCATAATATTTGTTGACTGAAGAGAACCCCAATATTTGTTGAATTTATGCCTCATTTTCATACCTATTTCAGACACCATTGTATCTCTACTATTTTCACAATGCTCAATTTTTTTCAAAATTCGAATAATCTCATGAAAATAAACACTAGAGGTAGAATATTATGAGCCAAAAAATTTACAAGTTACCTCATACAAAGTTTTTCAAGAAACGAGCCAAAATTTTGGCGTTTGTATAGTCTCTCTCAGTTGGAACTTTTAAACCAATCTCCTTCAAAAACCTTTTGTCTTTGTCCCCCTACTTATCAAATTCTTTTTGATATTTTATATCAATTTGTAGCATCAAATAAGTTGAATTCCATCTTGTAGGACAATCTAAATTCAATGAAGATCCATATGTCAAGTTTGCTTCTTCAACACATAACTTAAACATATATAATATTTTAGGACTTCTCCTCACATATTTCACCACACCTCTAATTTTTTGAATAGCACCCTCAACTACTGCAATGCCATCTCTATCAATTAAGTTTAGGATATAAGCAAAACATATTATATGAAAATGCTCACCTCTCAAAGGTACAACACTTTTCTTCCCAAGCCTTTTTTTCAATTTTTCAACTACAACATCATTATTTTATGCATTGTCAACAGTAATGCAAATCAACTTTCTCAAACACCATTCATTATTGGAAAACTCAATAGCATTTCTAATATAAAGTCTAGAATGACTTTTAATTAGTAAAAGTTTAAAAGCCTTTTATGCATATTCCAATG
The DNA here is from genome assembly GCA_029783825.1 of Sapria himalayana. NCBI lineage: Eukaryota > Viridiplantae > Streptophyta > Magnoliopsida > Malpighiales > Rafflesiaceae > Sapria > Sapria himalayana. The sequence continues at coordinate 8,562 of JAREIK010003287.1, forward strand.
AGAATCAATGAAATGAACAGTCAAACATATATAACACAAATTTTGAATGCTAGTCCAAGTGTTGTTTGTCAATGAAACTCTACAACAATGAGATGATATGTTATCAAATAATTTCTTCTTTTCCTTCACAGACAAAGAAAAACAATCACTCAATATAGAGTGCCTAGATGGAATTTTAAATTGAGGCACACTAACTTCACAAAACTCTTTAAACTCAGCCCTCTCAACAAAACAAAAGGCAATTCATCTTTTATGATCATTTTCACCAAAGCCTCTCTAACTAGTTGTTGATCAAATTGCCAACAAGTTAATTTGTTATTCTATGAGCTAGTACCTTTAATGAAACTCAACAAAGATTGTGACTTGTCTTTAGCTTTGGGTGGAAATTTCCAACAAGTCTCTCTCAAGTATTTTCATAAACCCGAAGTACCTTGATCACATTTTGCCAAATATTCTTTCATACACCATATACTAGCTGCCCTACCAGTTTCATTTCCATCTGAATCAACTAATATCTCATAAGTTTCCCAAATAGTAGACTTTTACTTTTTATGAGCTTGAGATTCAGATGTACCTTGACTTTCTTTTACAATTGAAATTGAAGAACCTGCCGTAACAATAGGAGGGTTCGTGAAAGGATGATGATTGGATTTACCAGTACTTTAATCATTTGAGATGTGATCATTTTCAATTTATTGTATTTTTCATTTACCGTTGGATTGTGCCATCTGCATTGCCATTAATTAAAATGATATATTAAGCATAAATACATATAAATATTTTAAACAAGCAAGCTCTACAAAACTGACTGTAACACATTCAGCCCACTGATTCGACCCAACCACAACACCACAACCAATACTCAACAAAACTAACTGAGACACATAATAATAATAATTAATCACACAATTCTTGTCAGAAAAACAAACCAAAAGGCTGGTGGCATCTGAGACACGGTGTAGGCAACCATAAGTGTGACGGACAATGGTTGGACCTAACTGAACACGGCTGGAATGGCATGAGGTGGCCTGGAACTCGTCCAAAAAGCAATAGCTACGTCAGAATTGGATGGGCAGTAGCGGAATTGGTGGGATCTTCATGTTATATATATATATATATATTCATGGTTCTAGTATCAATTTTTTAGGATGAGATGGTTCTCGGGATGGATATTTCTTAAGATCTGGAACCGTCTCAAAAGAAAAAATACGTGACAGAACGGGAGGAGAAAAGTCAAAGTCAACGGATTTTTCTAGGTCTCAATTCTTTCGGGACGACTTCGATTTGGGTCTTGAATGTGTAACAGTCAGTTTTGTAGAGCTTGCTTGTTTGAAATATTTATATGTATTTATGCTTAACATATCATATTAATTACTAGCAATGAAGATGGCACAATCTAACATTAAACAATAAATACAATAAATTGAAGATGATCACATCTCAAATGATCAAAGTAATGGTAAATCCAATCATCATTTTTTCACGAACCCTACTATTGTTACGGCAGGTTCTTCAATTCCAATTGTAAAAGAAAGACAAGGTACATCTGAACCTCAAACTCATAAAAAGTATAAGCCTGCAGTTAGGGAAACTTATGAGATATTAGTTGATTCAGAGGGAAATGAAACTGGTAGGGCAGCTTGTATATGGTGTAGGAAAGAATATTTGGCAAAAAGTGATCAAGGTATTTCGGGTTTATGGAAATACTTGATATATACTTGTAGTAAATTTCCACACAAAAAAGAATTAATAAAAGCTCACAGAGTTAAAGACAAGTCATAATCTTTGTTGAGTTTCACTAAAGGTACTAGTTTAGAGGATAACAAATTAACTTGTTGGCAATTTGATCAACAACTAGTTAGGGAGGCTTTGGTGAAAATGATCATAAAAGATGAATTGCCTTTTTGTTTTGTTGAGAGGGATGAGTTTAATGAGTTTTGTGGAGTTAGTGTGCCTCAATTTAAAATTCCATCTAGGCAATATATTGAGGGATTGTTTTTCTTTGTTTGTGAAGGAAAAGATAAAATTATTTGATAGCATATCATCTCATTGTTGTAGAGTTTCATTGACTACCGACACTTGGACTAGCATTCAAAATTTTTCTTATATATGTTTGACTGTTCATTTCATTAATTCTCAATGGAATATGCATAAAAGGATTTTAAACTTTTGTGTAATTTAAAGTCATTCTAGAGTTAATATTAGAAATGCTATTGAGTTTTCCATGAATGAATGGGGTTTTAAAAAGTTGATGTGCATTACTGTTGACAATGCATCAAATAATGATGTTGCAGTTAAATAATTGAAAAAAAGGCTTGTGAAGAAAAGTGTTGTACCTTTGAGAGGCGAGCATTTTCATATGAGATGTTGTTCTCATATCCTAAACTTAATTGTTAGAGATGGCATTGCAGTAGTTGAGTGTGCTATTCAAAAAATTAGAGGGGTGGTGAAATATGTGAGGAGCAGGCTTAAAAAATTATATATGTTTAAGTTATGTGTTGAAGAAGCAAACTTGATATATGGATCTTCATTGCAATTAGATTCTCATACAAGATGGAATTCAACTTATTTGATGCTACAAGCTGATATAAATTATTAAAAAGAATTTGATAAGTTGGACGACAAAAACAAAAGTTTTTTGAAGGAGTTTGGTTCAAACGTTCCAACAGAGAGAGACTGAACAAACGCCAAAATTTTGTCTCGTTTCTTGAAAACTTTTTATGAGGTAACATTATAAATTTTCTGGCTCATAATATTCTACCTCTAGTGTTTTTTTTTCTCATGAGAATATTCAAATTTTGAAAAAAAATGAGCTTTGTGAAAATAGTAGAGAAACAATGGTGTCTGAAATGGGTATGAAAATGAGGCATAAATTCAACAAATATTGGGGTTCTCTTTAGTCAATAAATATTATGTTTTTTGTAGCAGTAGTGTTGGATCCTAGATATAAGCACAAATATCTCAAGGTTAAGTACACATTATGAAGAGGAATTGGCTAAAAATTTGGTGAAAAAGGTTATAAATGCTTTGATTGAGTTGATGGATGATTATAAAGATTTAAATTAAGTTGAATCAAAAAAAATGATTTTTCTTCTACTATGTTGAAGAGAAATGATGATTTCTTTGATGGTGGTGATACTTATGTTGATGATTTTTTTTGTTGAATTGGAGAAAGAACGAGAAGTTGTAGCTTTGGAAGAGTGGGATAGGTACTTGGAGGAAAAACTTGAAAAAAATAGAATTAATTTTGATCTTCGAAACTGGTGGAAGGTAAATGAGGTTAGGTATCATTCTTTAGCAAATGTAGCAAGGGATGTATTTGCTATCCAAGCATCTACTGTGGCCTACGAATCTACTTTTAGCATAGGGGGGAGAACTTTAGATAAATTTAGGAGTTCTTTAACACCTATTACAGCTGAAGTTCTCATATGTCTACCAGATTGGTTGAGAAGTTCAAACAAACCTATTGAAATTAAAGAATTAGTTCAAGACCTTGATGATAATGAATCTGGTTAGTATACAAATCTTGTAAAGTTTAATTTCACTTTTACTTATTTTATTCATTCAATTTAATAAAAATATCGTTCAATTACATTTTTCAGAGAAGTCACAAGAAGCAAATATTCTTCCAACTATAGTTGGCCAAATAAATTTGAATGGGTGTATTAAATTTTATAAGGTAATATTTTGTTTTTTTATTACTCTTTCATCTTAAAAATTTATGTCTACATGATTAACACTTTTTCATCTATGGTTGTCCTTCTATAGTGGAGGAAGAAAAGGGAGGAGTTGTAGAGGAGATAATTAATTGGGTTTGGATTTTCATTGCTGTTCCGGGACAGACCTTTGAAATGATTATTATCATGGTTGGTATTAGTTGTATTTTTTTGTTATATTAAGCTGCCTAATTTTAGCAATTACTTAAGTAGTAATTGCTGCTACTAATGTTTGTGGTCATCTTTAGCTATTCCTTAATAATTTATGTAATTGTTTAAAAAATGTAGTATTACTATTATGGTTAACTTTCACTTGGCTGAACAAAGCCAACTTGTGAAAAAACAAAGAACCAAATTAAGCACACAACTCGGTCCCGTTCTATTTAACATTTCAATCCTTTTCTGCACATCAAAGCTTTTGACAAGGTAATGGAACTCGTTTGTAGTTTTCAGCCTATTTGACAAAACAAAATTATCTCAATTTGAGTTTGAAAGATACATAACTAAGGAATGATAAATGGTACAACAAAAGGTTTCGACATCAACTAACTTGGCCGGTTTGAAGAAAATAAATTGAAAAAAATGTCCGAACTCCATCCCGTCCCCGAACCATTTTATCCTACCCAAAATCCCCGATCTCCGTCTCGTCCTGTCCCGATATTTTCAACCTATGGGACGGGTGTGGATCTCGAAAAAAAATCTCCGATCTGTGGGAAGGGACTGGAGATTTGTAATCTCCATCCTGTCCCGTCCCATGAGAACCCCTAGCATTTAGTGGTATATAAGTTTTATTTAAAAAATAAAATAACAAAAAATTTATTTTTATTATTTTTTTATATTTTCAAAGGTTATAACCTTTGAAAATATAATAATTTTTAAATTTTTTTCAAATATGAATGCAATATTTAGTTATACTAATCATTATATTTATATATTATATAAATTCAATATAAGCAATTTTATTGATAAATATTCTAATAATAATCAAAAAATAAATTAATAACCCATTAATAATAACATAGATATTAATTAAATTATAATTACAAAACTTAAAATGATTCAGAAGCAAAGACAAATATATTACTATATAATAATTTCTTGTTTTTGAATTTTTTCTTCTTTTAATAAGTTTATCTATATTTTTTTAATGAAAAATAATTTATATAAATTATATTTGTCTAACTCATAATTTATTTTGTAATTAATATTTATATATAAATAAAAAAATAAATAATTAAAATTAATATTTAAAATTATAATTAAAAAAATGTGATTTATTATTTATTATTTAGGGATACCAGTTTAATTTAAATTTGATCCGTCTCACTAATAATTTATTTTGTAATTAATATTTCTATAAAAATAAACTGATAAATAATTAAAAAAAAAATTTTAAATTATACTGAAAAAAATTTAAAATGATATTTAAGATTTATTATTATTGAATACCAGTTTAATAGTTTAAGTATTTAGAGGTTTTGTCGTTAGGAGTTTAGCGATGTATGTTTCTAGGCTTTTAATGGTTTATAAGTTTTATATAAAAAAATAAAATAAAAAAAAATTTCTATAATTTGTTATCATTTTCATAGTTTATACCCTTTGAAAAAATAATAATATTTACAATTTTTTGAAATGTGAATACAATATTTAGTTTTAATATTATAAATTATTATATATCATATAAATTCAATATAAACAATTTTATGGATAGATAATATAATAATAATAATAATTTAAATTAATAAACTATTAATAAAAAGATAGATATTAATTAAAAAATATTTACAAACCCAAATTGTTCCAAATTAAAGTAAAATATATTATTGGATAATAATTTTAAATTTTTAAATTTTTACTCCTTTTATAAGCATATATTATTTTTGATTACAAATAAATTAATTAAAATATATATGACGTTCTCATAATTTAATTTGTAATAAATATTTCTATAAAAATAAACTAATAATAATTAAAATAAATATTTAAAATTATAATAAATAGAATAAAAATTAGATTTATTAATTATTAAGTAGTATATATCAGTTTAATGGTTTATGTATTTAGGCATTACATGGTTTAAAAGTTTACTGATTTAACTGTGTTTGCATTTAGTGGTTTATAGGGTTTATTTAAGAAAAAAATAAAAAAAAAACTTTTTTTTATTATTTTTTGATATTTTTAAAGTTTATAACCTTTGAAAATATAATAATTTTTAAAATTTTTTCAAAAGTGAATAAATATTTATTTATAATAATCATAATAATTATATATCATATAAATTCAATATAAACAATTTTTTTGATAGATATTTTAATAATTATCAAAAAATAAATTAAAAATCTATTATGAATAAGATTAATATTACTTAAAATATAATATCAAAACCTAAAATAATTCAAAAGCAAAACAAAATATATTACTTAATAATTATTATTTATTTTTAATTTTTTATTCTTTTTATAAGCTTATCTATTTTTTGACGAAAAATAATTTTATAAATTATATTTTTAACTCATAATTTATTTTATAATTAATATATATATATAAATAAAAAACTAAACAATCAAAATAAATTTTTTAAATTAAAATGAAAACAAATAAAAATGATATTTATTAATTATTATTTAGGGGATACCTTTTTAAACGATTATCTATATAGGGGTATCGGTATTTTGTAGTTTTGTGATTTAAGTGTTTAGGCATTTCGTGATTTATAGATTTTATTTAAACAATGAAATAATAAAAAAATATATTTTTTTGTTTTTTCACATGTTCAAATGTTATAATATTTGAAAATATAATAATTTTAAATTTTTTTCAAAAGTGAATACAATATTTAGTTATAATAATTATTAAATCTATATATCATATAAATTAAATATAAATATTTTTAATGATAAATATTCTAATAATGATCAAAAATAAATTAATAATCTATTATTAATAAGTTAGATATCAATTAAAATATAATTACAAAACCTAAAATGATTTAGAAACAACGTAAAATATATTACTACATAATAATTTATCATCTTTAATTTTTTTCTTCTTTTAATAAGTTTATCTATATTTTATTTGTTGAAAAATAATTTATATAAATTATATCTTTATAACTTATAATTTATTTTGTATTTAATAGTTATATAAAAATAAACATATAAATAATTAAAATGAACATTTAAAATTATAATGAAAAAAATAAAAATGAGATTTATTATTTATTTTTTAGGATATACGTGTTTAAAAAAATTTATATATTTAGGGTTTTCGAGATTTAAAAGTTATTGATTTTAGTATTTAGGCATTTAATGGTTTAAAGCTTTTATTTTAACAATGAAATAACAAAAAATTTACTTTTGATATTTTTTCAAAATTTAAAATGTCATAACATTTGAAAATATAATAATTTTAAAATTTTTTAAAAATGTGAATATAATATTTAGTAATAATAATTATTATAACTGTATATAATATAAAATAAATATAAACAATTTTATTGATAAATATTATATCAATTATCAAAAAATTAATTAATAAACTATTATTATTATGATAGCTATAAATAAAAATATAATTTAAAAACCTAAAATGATTCAAAATCAAAGTAAAATTTATTACTAATAATAAATTTTTTTAGTATTTGCATCATTATATATGCTTATATATTTTTTTGATGAAAAATATATTATTTAAATTATATTTGTATCACTCATAATTTATTTTTTAATTAATATTTCTATAAATTATTTAAATTATATTTAAGGTTTACGAGTTTAAAGGTTTAGGTATTTAGGGGCTTCAGGGTTTAGGAGTTTAGAAATTTATGTATTTAGGCATTTAATGGTTTATGAGTTTTATCTAAACAAAGATATAACAAAAAAATTATTTTTGTTATTTTTTCTCATTTTTGAAGGTTATAACCTCAGAAAATATAATAATTTTTAAATTTTTTTTATATGTGAATTCTATATTTAGTTATGATAATCTTAATAATTATATATTATGTTAATTCAATATAAACAATTATATTGATAGATATAAATTAAATTAAACCAGTATACCCTAAATAATAAATAATAAATCTCATTTATTTTTCATTATAATTTTAAATATTCATTTTAATTATTTATTTGTTTATTTTTATATAAATATTAATTAAAAAATAAATTATGAGTTAGACAAATATAATTTATTAAATTATGTTTTGTAATTATATTTTAATTGATATTTATCTTATAAATAATATATTATTAATTTCTTTTTTGATCATTATTAGAATATTAATCACTAAAATTGTTTATATTGAATTTATATGATATATAAATATAATGATTATTATAACAAATATTGAATTTGCTTTTGAAAAAAATTATAAAATTATGATATTTTCAAAGGTTATAACCTTTGAAATTATCATAAAATAATAAAAATAAATTATTTGTTATTTTATTTTTTTAATAAAACCTATAAACCACTAAATGCATACACAATTAAATTAGTATACTTCTACACCCCGTAATACCTAAATACATAAACCATTAAACTACTATATAATACATAATAATTAATAAATCTAATTTTTATTTCTACTTATTATAATTTTAAATATTCTTTAATTATTTATTAGTTTATATTTATAGAAATATTTATTACAAAATAAATTATGAGTAAGACAAATATAATTTAAATTATTTATTTTTAATCAAAAAATATATATACGCTTATAAAAGAAGTGAAATTTAAAAATTAAAAATTATTATTCAGTAATATTTTTTAATTTAATTTTGAATCAATTTGGGTTTTGTAAATATATTTTAATTAATATCTATCTTATTATTAATAGTTTATTAATTTAATTTTTCATCATTATTATAATAACTATCAATAAAATTGTTTATATTGAATTTATATGATGTATGATTATTAATAATATTACAACTAAATATTGTGTTCACATTTTAGAAAATTTTAACTCTCAAAACCATTAAACTGGTATACTTTAATAATAAATCATAAATCTCATTTTTATTTTTATTCAGTATAATTTAAATTTTTTATTTTAATTATTTATCAGTTTATTTTTATAGAAATATTAATTACAAAATAAATTATTAGTGAGACATATATAATTTAAATAATTTATATTTCATCAAAAAAATATAAGCTTATAAAATAGGCACAATTTTAAAAACAAAAATTTATTATTTAGTAAAATATTTTATTTTGATTTTGTATCATTTTAGATTTTGCATATATTTTAATTTATATCATTCTTTTTAATAATAGTTTATTAATTATTTATTGATCATTATTATAATATCTATTAATAAAATTATTTATATTGAGTTTACATTATATATAATTATTAAGATTATTATAACTAAATATTATATTCACATTTAAAAAAAATCAAAAATTATTATATTTTCAAATTTTATAACCTTCAAAAATTAAAAAAAAAATTAAATTTTTTGTTTTTACATTCTTTAAATAAAAACAATAAATCACTTAAGGCATAAAAACTTAAATCACTAAACTCAAAAACACCTAAATACATAAACCATTAAAACTATATATCTTGAAAAATAATTAATAAATCTCACTTTTATTTGTATTCATTTTATTTGTATTATTTATTTTAATATTCATTTTAATTATAAATTACAAAATATATTATGAGGAAGACAAATATAATTTAAATTATATACTTTTAAGAACAAAAAATATAAACTTATAAAAAGAAGAAAAACATCAAAAATATTATTATTTAGTAATTTATTTTACTTTGAATATTAATAAATTTAGGTTTTGCAAATATATTTTAAATAATATCTATCTTATTTATAATTGTTTATTTTTTGATCATTAATATAATATCTATCAATATAATTGTTTATATTGAATTTACATGATATATAATTATTAAGATTATCATAACTAAATATAGTATTCACATATAAAAAAAATTTAAAAATTGTTATATTTTCAAAGTTTATAAACTTCAAGAATGTGAAAAAATAACAAAAATAAATTTTTTGTTATATCATTGTTTAAATAAAACTCATAAACCATTAAATGCCTAAATACATAAATATCTAAACTCCTAAACCCCGAAGCCTCTAAATACTTAAACCATTAAACTCGTAAACCTTAAATATAATTTAAATAATTTATAGAAATATTAATTACAAAATAAATTATGAGTGATACAAATATAATTTAAATAATATATTTTTCATCAAAAAACATATAAGGTTATAAAATGATACAAAAACTACAAAAAATTATTATTTTGTAATAAATTTTACTATGATTTTGAATCATTTATGTTTTTTATTTATATTTTAATTTATATCTATCATTTTAATAATAGTTTATTAATTTATTTTTTGATAATTGATATAATATCTATCAATAAAATTGTTTATATTTTGTTTATATTATATATTGATATAATAATTATTATTACTAAATATTGTATTAACATTTTTTAAAAATTTTAAAATTATTATATTTTCAAACGTTATGATCTTTGAAAATTTGAAAAAATATAAAAAATAATTTATTTGTTATTTCATTGTTTAAATAAAACCTATAAATGGCTAAATGCCTAAATACTTAAATGAATAACTTCTAAATCTAGAAAACCCTAAATACATAATTTTTTTAATCAGATATATCCTAAATAATAAACAATAAATCTCATTTTTATTTTTTTTATTATAATTTTAAATATTCATTTTAATTATTTATTTGTTTATATATATATATATATATATTAATTACAAAAAAAAATTATGAGTTAGACAATAATAATTTATATAAATTATTTTTCATCAAAAAAAAATATAGATAAACTTATTAAAATAAAAAAAAAATTTAAAACAAAAAATTATTATATAATAATATAATTTGCTTTGCATCTGAATCATTATTTGTTTAGTAATTATATTTTAATTGATATTATCTTATTAATAATAGATTATTAATTTATTTTTTGATCATTATTAGAATATTTATCAATAAAATTGTTTATATTGAATTTATATGATATTTAAATATAATGATTATTATAACTAAATATTGAATTCACTTTTGAAAAAAATTTTAAAATTATTATATTTTCAAAGTTTATAACCTTTGAAAATATGAAAAATAAAAAAAATATATATTTTTTATATTTCATTGTTTAAATAAAACCTATAAACCACTAAATGCATAAACACTTAATTCAATAACTCCTAAATCTCTAAAACCCTAAATAATAAATAATAATCCTTTTAAATTGGTAACCCTAAATAATAAATAATAAATCTCAATATTATTTTTTTTCATTATAATTTTAAATATTCATTATAATTATTTATTCGTTTATTTTTATATAAATATTAATTACAAAATAAATACCGAGTTAAACAAATGTAATTTTTATAAAATTTTTTTCATCGAAAAATATAGATAAACTTATAAAAAGAATAAAAAATTTTAAAACTAAAATTTATTATATAGTAATATATTTTTCTCTCCTTCTGAATCATTTTAGATTTTGTAAAATATATTTTAATTGATATCTAAGTTATAATAATTGTTTATTAATTTATTTTTTGATCATTATTAGAATATTTATCAATAAAATTATTTATATTGAATTTATATGATATATAAATATAATCATTATTATAACTAAATATTGAATTGACTTTTCAGAAAAATTTAAAAATTATTATATTTTCAGAGGCTATAACCTCTGAAAATATAATAAAATAATAAAAATAAATTTTATGTTATTTTATTTTTAAATAAAACCTATAACCACTAAATGCATACACAATTATATCAGAAAACTCCTAAACCTCGTAATGAATAAATACAGAAACCATTTAACCACTATATAATACTTTATAATTAATAAATTGAATTTTTATTTCAATTTATTATTATTTTAAATATTCATTTTAATTATTTATTAGTTTATTTTTAAAAAAATTTTTATTACAAAATAATTATGAGTGTGACACATGTAATTTAAATAATTTATTTTTAATCAAAAAATATATATACGCTTATAAAAGAAGTAAAAATTTAAAAATTAAAAATTATTATCCAATAATACATTTTACTTTATTTTTG
>JAREIK010003287.1:26863-68671 GCA_029783825.1 Sapria himalayana
AGATAATTAATTGGGTTTGGATTTTCATTGCTGCCGGACAGACCTTTGAAATGATTATTATCATGGTTGGTATTAGTTGTATTTTTTGTTATATTAAGCTGCCTAATTTTAGCAATTACTTAAGTAGTAATTGCTGCTACTAATGTTTGTGGTCATCTTTAGCTATTCCTTAATAATTTATGTAATTGTTTAAAAATGTAGTATTATATTATGGTTAACTTTCACTTGGCTGAACAAAGCCAACTTGTGAAAAAACAAAGAACCAATTAAGCACACAACTCGGTCCCGTTCTATTTAACATTTCAATCCTTTTCTGCACATCAAAGCTTTTGACAAGGTAATGGAACTCGTTTGTAGTTTTCAGCCTATTTGACAAAACAAAATTTCTCAATTTGAGTTTGAAAGATACATAACTAAGGAATGATAAATGGTACAACAAAAGGTTTCGACATCAACTAACTTGGCCGGTTTGAAGAAAATAAATTGAAAAAAATGTCCGAACTCCATCCCGTCCCCGACCATTTTATCCTACCCAAAATCCCCGATCTCCGTCTCGTCCTGTCTCGATATTTTCAACTATGGGACGGGTGTGGATCTTCGAAAAAAAATCTCCGATCTGTGGGAAGGGACTGGAGATTTGTAATCCATCCTGTCCCGTCCCATGAGAACCCCTAGCATTTAGTGGTATATAAGTTTTATTTAAAAAATAAAATAACAAAAAATTTATTTTTATTATTTTTTTATATTTTCAAAGGTTATAACCTTTGAAAATATAATAATTTTAAATTTTTTTCAAATATGAATGCAATATTTAGTTATACTAATCATTATATTTATATTATATAAATTCAATATGCAATTTTATTGATAAATATTCTAATAATAATCAAAAAATAAATTAATAACCATTATATAACATAGATATTAATTAAATTATAATTACAAAACTTAAAATGATTCAGAAGCAAAGACAAATATATTACTATATAATAATTCTTGTTTTTGAATTTTTTCTTCTTTTAATAAGTTTATCTATATTTTTTTAATGAAAAATAATTTATATAAATTATATTTGTCTAACTCATAATTTATTTTGTAATTAATATTTATATATAAATAAAAAAATAAATAATTAAAATTAATATTTAAAATTATAATTAAAAAAATGTGATTTTATTATTATTTAGGGATACCAGTTTAATTTAAATTTGATCCGTCTCACTAATAATTTATTTTGTAATTAATATTTCTATAAAAAATAAACTGATAAATAATTAAAAAAAAATTTAAATTATACTGAAAAAAATTAAAATGATTTAAGATTTATTATTATTGAATACCAGTTTAATAGTTTAAGTATTTAGAGGTTTTGCGTTAGGAGTTTAGCGATGTATGTTTCTAGGCTTTTAATGGTTTATAAGTTTTATATAAAAAATAAATAAAAAAAAATTCTATAATTTGTTATCATTTTCATAGTTTATACCCTTTGAAAAAATAATAATATTTACAATTTTTTGAAATGTGAATACAATATTAGTTTTAATATTATAAATATTATATCATATAAATTTCAATATAAACAATTTTATGGATAGATAATATAATAATAATAATAATTTAAATTAATAAACTATTAATAAAAAGATAGATATTAATTAAAAAATATTTACAAACCCAAATTGTTCCAAATTAAAGTAAATATATTATTGGATAATAATTTTAAATTTTTAAATTTTTACTCCTTTATAAGCATATATTATTTTTGATTACAAATAAATTAATTAAAATATATATGACGTTCTCATAATTTAATTTGTAATAAATATTTCTATAAAAATAAACTAATAATAATTAAAATAAATATTTAAAATTATAATAAATAGAATAAAAATTAGATTTATTAATTATTAAGTAGTATATATCAGTTTAATGGTTTATGTATTTAGGCATTACATGGTTTTAAAAGTTTACTGATTTAACTGTGTTTGCATTTAGTGGTTTATAGGGTTTATTTAAGAAAAAAATAAAAAAAAACTTTTTTTTATTATTTTTTTGATATTTTTAAAGTTTATAACCTTTGAAAATATAATAATTTTTAAAATTTTTTCAAAAGTGAATAAATATTTATTTATAATAATCATAATAATTATATATCATATAAATTCAATATAAACAATTTTTTGATAGATATTTTAATAATTATCAAAAAATAAATTAAAAATCTATTATGAATAAGATTAATATTACTTAAAATATAATATCAAAACCTAAAATAATTCAAAAGCAAAACAAAATATATTACTTAATAATTATTATTTATTTTTAATTTTTATTCTTTTTATAAGCTTATCTATTTTTTGATGAAAAATAATTTTTATAAATTATATTTTTAACTCATAATTTATTTATAATTAATATATATATATAAATAAAAAACTAAACAATCAAAATAAATTTTTTAAATTAAAATGAAACAATAAAAATGATATTTATTAATTATTATTTAGGGGATACCTTTTTAAACGATTATCTATATAGGGGTATCGGTATTTTGTAGTTTTGTGATTTAAGTGTTTAGGCATTTCGTGATTTATAGATTTTATTTTAAACAATGAAATAATAAAAAATATATTTTTTGTGTTTTTTCACATGTTCAAATGTTATAATATTTGAAAATATAATAATTTTAAATTTTTTTTCAAAAGTGAATACAATATTTAGTTATAATAATTATTAAATCTATATATCATATAAATTAAATATAAATATTTTTAATGATAAATATTCTAATAATGATCAAAATAAATTAATAATCTATATTAATAAGTTAGATATCAATTAAAATATAATTACAAAACCTAAAATGATTTAGAAACAACGTAAAATATATTACTACATAATAATTTATCATCTTTAATTTTTTTCTTCTTTTAATAAGTTATCTATATTTTATTTGTTGAAAATAATTTATATAAATTATATCTTTATAACTTATAATTTATTTTGTATTTAATAGTTATATAAAAATAAACATATAAATAATTAAAATGAACATTTAAAATTATAATGAAAAAAATAAAAATGAGATTTATTATTTATTTTTTAGGATATACGTGTTTAAAAAAATTTATATATTTAGGGTTTTCGAGATTTAAAAGTTATTGATTTTAGTATTTAGGCATTTAATGGTTTAAAGCTTTTATTTTAACAATGAATAACAAAAAATTTACTTTTGATATTTTTTCAAAATTTAAAATGTCATAACATTTGAAAATATAATAATTTTAAAATTTTTTAAAAATGTGAATATAATATTTAGTAATAATAATTATTATAACTGTATATAATATAAAATAAATATAAACAATTTTATTGATAAATATTATATCAATTATCAAAAAATTAATTAATAAACTATTATTATTATGATAGCTATAAATAAAAATATAATTTAAAAACCTAAAATGATTCAAAATCAAAGTAAAATTTATTACTAATAATAAATTTTTTTAGTATTTGCATCATTATATATGCTTATATATTTTTTTGATGAAAAATATATTATTTAAATTATATTTGTATCACTCATAATTTATTTTTTAATTAATATTTCTATAAATTATTTAAATTATATTTAAGGTTTACGAGTTTAAAGGTTTAGGTATTTAGGGGCTTCAGGGTTTAGGAGTTTAGAAATTTATGTATTTAGGCATTTAATGGTTTATGAGTTTTATCTAAACAAAGATATAACAAAAAAATTATTTTTGTTATTTTTTCTCATTTTTGAAGGTTATAACCTCAGAAAATATAATAATTTTTAAATTTTTTTTATATGTGAATTCTATATTTAGTTATGATAATCTTAATAATTATATATTATGTTAATTCAATATAAACAATTATATTGATAGATATAAATTAAATTAAACCAGTATACCCTAAATAATAAATAATAAATCTCATTTATTTTTCATTATAATTTTAAATATTCATTTTAATTATTTATTTGTTTATTTTTATATAAATATTAATTAAAAATAAATTATGAGTTAGACAAATATAATTTATTAAAATTATGTTTTGTAATTATATTTTAATTGATATTTATCTTATAAATAATATATTATTAATTTCTTTTTTGATCATTATTAGAATATTAATCACTAAAATTGTTTATATTGAATTTATATGATATAAATATAATGATTATTATAACAAATATTGAATTTGCTTTTGAAAAAAATTATAAAATTATGATATTTCAAAGGTTATAACCTTTGAAATTATCATAAAATAATAAAAATAAATTATTTGTTATTTTATTTTTTTAATAAAACCTATAAACCACTAAATGCATACACAATTAAATTAGTATACTTCTACACCCCGTAATACCTAAATACATAAACCATTAAACTACTATATAATACATAATAATTAATAAATCTAATTTTTATTTCTACTTATTATAATTTTAAATATTCATTTAATTATTATTAGTTTATATTTATAGAAATATTTATTACAAAATAAATTATGAGTAAGACAAATATAATTTAAATTATTTATTTTTAATCAAAAAATATATATACGCTTATAAAAGAAGTGAAAATTAAAAATTAAAAATTATTATTCAGTAATATTTTTTAATTTAATTTTGAATCAATTTGGGTTTTGTAAATATATTTTAATTAATATCTATCTTATTATTAATAGTTTATTAATTTAATTTTTCATCATTATTATAATAACTATCAATAAAATTGTTTATATTGAATTTATATGATGTATGATTATTAATAATATTACAACTAAATATTGTGTTCACATTTTAGAAAATTTTAACTCTCAAAACCATTAAACTGGTATACTTTAATAATAAATCATAAATCTCATTTTTATTTTTATTCAGTATAATTTAAATTTTTATTTTAATTATTTATCAGTTTATTTTTATAGAAATATTAATTACAAAATAAATTATTAGTGAGACATATATAATTTAAATAATTTATATTTCATCAAAAAAATATAAGCTTATAAAAATAGGCACAATTTTAAAAACAAAAATTTATTATTTAGTAAAATATTTTATTTTGATTTTGTATCATTTTAGATTTTGCATATATTTTAATTTATATCATTCTTTTTAATAATAGTTTATTAATTATTTATTGATCATTATTATAATATCTATTAATAAAATTATTTATATTGAGTTTACATTATATATAATTATTAAGATTATTATAACTAAATATTATATTCACATTTAAAAAAAATCAAAAATTATTATATTTTCAAATTTATAACCTTCAAAAATTAAAAAAAAAATTAAATTTTTGTTTTTACATTCTTTAAATAAAAACAATAAATCACTTAAGGCATAAAAACTTAAATCACTAAACTCAAAAACACCTAAATACATAAACCATTAAAACTATATATCTTGAAAAATAATTAATAAATCTCACTTTTATTTGTATTCATTTTATTTGTATTATTTATTTTAATATTCATTTTAATTATAAATTACAAAATATATTATGAGGAAGACAAATATAATTTAAATTATATACTTTTAAGAACAAAAAATATAAACTTATAAAAAGAAGAAAAACATCAAAAATATTATTATTTAGTAATTTATTTTACTTTGAATATTAATAAATTTAGGTTTTGCAAATATATTTTAAATAATATCTATCTTATTTATAATTGTTTATTTTTTGATCATTAATATAATATCTATCAATATAATTGTTTATATTGAATTTACATGATATATAATTATTAAGATTATCATAACTAAATATAGTATTCACATATAAAAAAAATTTAAAAATTGTTATATTTTCAAAGTTTATAAACTTCAAGAATGTGAAAAAATAACAAAAATAAATTTTTTGTTATATCATTGTTTAAATAAAACTCATAAACCATTAAATGCCTAAATACATAAATATCTAAACTCCTAAACCCCGAAGCCTCTAAATACTTAAACCATTAAACTCGTAAACCTTAAATATAATTTAAATAATTTATAGAAATATTAATTACAAAATAAATTATGAGTGATACAAATATAATTTAAATAATATATTTTTCATCAAAAAACATATAAGGTTATAAAATGATACAAAAACTACAAAACAATTATTATTTTGTAATAAATTTACTATGATTTTGAATCATTTATGTTTTTTATTTATATTTTAATTTATATCTATCATTTTAATAATAGTTTATTAATTTATTTTTTGATAATTGATATAATATCTATCAATAAAATTGTTTATATTTTGTTTATATTATATATTGATATAATAATTATTATTACTAAATATTGTATTAACATTTTTAAAAATTTTAAAATTATTATATTTTCAAAGGTTATGATCTTTGAAAATTTGAAAAAATATAAAAAATAATTTATTTGTTATTTCATTGTTTAAATAAAACCTATAAATGGCTAAATGCCTAAATACTTAAATGAATAACTTCTAAATCTAGAAAACCCTAAATACATAATTTTTTTAATCAGATATATCCTAAATAATAAACAATAAATCTCATTTTTATTTTTTTTATTATAATTTTAAATATTCATTTTAATTATTTATTTGTTTTTATATATATATATATATTAATTACAAAAAAAAATTATGAGTTAGACAATAATAATTTATATAAATTATTTTTCATCAAAAAAAATATAGATAAACTTATTAAAATAAAAAAAAAATTTAAAACAAAAAATTATTATATAATAATATAATTTGCTTTGCATCTGAATCATTATTTGTTTAGTAATTATATTTTAATTGATATTTATCTTATTAATAATAGATTATTAATTTATTTTTTGATCATTATTAGAATATTTATCAATAAAATTGTTTATATTGAATTTATATGATATTTAAATATAATGATTATTATAACTAAATATTGAATTCACTTTTGAAAAAAATTTTAAAATTATTATATTTTCAAAGTTTATAACCTTTGAAAATATGAAAAATAAAAAAAATATATATTTTTTATATTTCATTGTTTAAATAAAACCTATAAACCACTAAATGCATAAACACTTAATTCAATAACTCCTAAATCTCTAAAACCCTAAATAATAAATAATAATCCTTTTAAATTGGTAACCCTAAATAATAAATAATAAATCTCAATATTATTTTTTTCATTATAATTTTAAATATTCATTTTAATTATTTATTCGTTTATTTTTATATAAATATTAATTACAAAATAAATACCGAGTTAACAAATGTAATTTTTATAAATTTTTTTCATCGAAAAATATAGATAAACTTATAAAAAGAATAAAAAATTTTAAAACTAAAATTTATTATATAGTAATATATTTTTCTCTCCTTCTGAATCATTTTAGATTTTGTAAATTATATTTTAATTGATATCTAAGTTATTAATAATTGTTTATTAATTTATTTTTTGATCATTATTAGAATATTTATCAATAAAATTATTTATATTGAATTTATATGATATATAAATATAATCATTATTATAACTAAATATTGAATTGACTTTTCAGAAAAATTTAAAAATTATTATATTTTCAGAGGCTATAACCTCTGAAAATATAATAAAATAATAAAAATAAATTTTATGTTATTTTATTTTTTAAATAAAACCTATAAACCACTAAATGCATACACAATTATATCAGAAAACTCCTAAACCTCGTAATGAATAAATACAGAAACCATTTAACCACTATATAATACTTAATAATTAATAAATTGAATTTTTATTTCAATTTATTATTATTTTAAATATTCATTTTAATTATTTATTAGTTTATTTTTAAAAAAATTTTTATTACAAAATAAATTATGAGTGTGACACATGTAATTTAAATAATTTATTTTTAATCAAAAAATATATATACGCTTATAAAAGAAGTAAAAATTTAAAAATTAAAAATTATTATCCAATAATACATTTTACTTTATTTTTGAATCAATTTAGGTTTTGTAAATATTTTTTAATTAATATCTATCTTATTATTAATAGTTTATTAATTTAATTTTTGATCATTATTATAATATCTATCAATAGAATTATTTATATTGAATTTATATGATATATAATTTTTAATATTATTATAACTAAATATTATATTCACATTTCTAAAAATTTTAAATATTATTATATTTTCAATGTTTATAAGCTATGAAAATCAAAAAAAATTACAAAATTTTTTTTGTTATTTTATTGATTAAATAAATCTAATAAACCATTAAATTCCTAAAACCTAAATCACTAAACTCCTAACAGACAAAACCTTTAATTACTTAAACCATTAAACTAGTATACATTAATAATAAATCATAAATATCATTTTAATTTTTATTCAGTATAATTTTAAATTTTTATTTTAATTAATTTTTAGTTTATTTTTATACAAATATTAATTACAAAATAAATTATTAGTAAGACAGATCTAATTAAAATTAGACCGGTATACCCTGAATAATAAATAATAAATCTCATTATTTTTAATTATAATTTTAATTATTTATTTGTTTATTTTTATATAAATATTAATTACAAAATAATTAATGAGTTACATAAATATAATTTATGTAAATTATTTTTCATCAAAAAATTATAGATAAACTTATTAAAAGAAAAAAAAATTTCAAAAAAAAAAATTATTATATATTAATATATTTTGCTTTGCTTTTGAATCATTTTAGGTTTTGTAATTTTATATTAATTGATATCTATCTTATTAATAATAGATTATTACGTTATTTTTTCATCATTATTAGAATTTTTATCAATAAAAATGTTTATATTTAATTAATATGATATATAAATATAATGATTAATATAACTAAATATTGTATTCACATTTTAAAAAAATTTTAAAATTATTATAATTTCAACGGTTATAACCTTTGAAAATGTGAAAAAATAAAAAAAAATATTTCTTCTTCTATTATTTTATTGTTTAAATAAAACCTATATACCATTATATGCCAAAGCATTTAAATCAGTAAACTACAAATTCCCGATACCTCTATATAGATAATCCTTTAAATCGGTAGACACTAAATAATAATTATAAATTTCAATTTTTATTTCTTTTCATTATAATTTAAAAAATTCATTTTGATTGTTTAGCTTTTTATTTTTATAAACGTATTAATTATAAAATAAATTATGAGTTAAAAATATAATTTATAAAAATTATTTTTAATGAAAAAATTGATAAGCTTATAAAAAGAAAAATTTTTAAAAAATAAATATTATTTAGTAATATATTTTGCTTTGATTTTGAATCATTTTAGCTTTTTATATTATATTTTTAGTAATATCAATCTTATTCATAATAGAGTTTTAATTAATTTTTTGATAATTATTACAATATCTATCAATAAAATTGTTTATATTGAATTTATAAGATATATAATTATTATGATTATTATAAATAAATATTGTAATCACTTTTGAAAAAAAATTAAAAATTATTATATTTTCAAAGGTTATAATATTAAAAGATGAGAAAAATAATAAAAATAAATTTTTAGTGATTTTATTTTTTATATAAAACCTATAGACCATTAACTGCTTACTTACTTAAATTACTATGCTCATAAACCCCGAAACCCCTAAATACATAAAGATTTTAACATCTATATACTACTTAATAAATAATAAATCTCATTTGTATTTCTATTTATTATAATTTTAAATATTCATTTTAATTATTTTTAGTTTAATTTTTTATAAAAATTAATTACAAAATAAATTTCGAGTGAGACAAATATTATTTAAATAATTTATTTTTAATCAAAAAAAATATAAGCTTATAAAAACAACAAAAAATTTAAAAATTAAATATTATTATTTAGTAATATATTTTGATTTGATTTTAAATCATTTTGTGTTATGTAAATATATTTTAATTAATATTTATATTATTAATAATAGTTTATTAATTTAATTTTTGATCATTATTATAATATCTATCATTAAAATTATTTATATTGAATTTATATGATATATAATTTGTAGGATTAATATAATTATACATGGTATTCACAATTCAAAAAATTTTAAAAATTATTTTATTTATAAAGGTTATTACCTTTGAAAATCAAAAAAATCTAACAAAATTTTTTTTATTATTTATTATATAAATAAAACCTATTAACCACTAAATACCTAAAAACATAAATTGAAAACTCCTAAACAACAAAACTCCTAAATAATCAAACCATTAAACCATGATACAGCATATAATAAATCATAAATCTCATTTTAATTTGTATTTATTATAATTTTAAATATTCATTTTAATTATTTATTAGTTTATTTTTTATAGAAATATTCATTACAAAATAAATAATGAGCGAGATAACTATAATTTTAATAATTTATTTTTTATCAAAAAAATATAAGCTTATAAATAGAATTAAATATTTAAAAACAAAAAATTATTATTTACTAATATATTTTACTTTGATTTTGAATCATTATATATAAGTTTTGAAATTATATTTTAATTCTATAAATCTTATTAAGAATAATTTATTAATTTATTATTTGAACAATTTATAATATCTAACAATAACATTACTTATATTGAATTAAAATGTCTTATAATTATTAAGATTATTATAACTAAATATTATATTTATTTTTTAAAAAAAATTTAAAAATTATTATATTTTCGAAGGTTACCTTCAAAAATGTTAAAAAATAACAAAAAATAATTTTTTTATTATTTTATTATTTAAATAAAACTTATAAACCACTAAATGCCTAAACTTTTAAATCTCTAGACTCCTAAACCTCAAAACTACCTAAATACTTAAACCATTAAACCTATATAACCTAAATAATAAATAATAAATCTAATTTTTATTTGTATTCATTATAATTTTAAATATTCATTTTAATTATTTTTTAGTTTATTTTTAGAGAAATATTAATTACAAAATAAATAATGAGTGAGACACATATAATTTAAATAAATTATTTTTTATGAAAAAAAATATAAGCTTATAAAAATAAACAAAATTTCAAAAATTTAAAATTTTCTTTAGTAATATAATTTACTTTGATTTTGAATTATTTTTGGTTTTACAAATGTATTTTAATTAATATCTGTCTTATTAATAATAGTTTAATAATTTATTTTTTGATCATCAAAAAAAATATATATTAATAAAATTATTTATATTGAATTTACATAAAATATAATTATTATGATTATTATAACTAAGTATTGTATTCATATTTTAGAACTATTAAAAAATTATTATATTTTCAAAGGTTATAACCTTTGAAGATCACAAAAATTCATAAAAATAAATTTTTTGTTATTTCATTGATTAAAATAAAACCTATAAATCAATAAAAAAAACTAAATTTGTTAACATATAAATAAATAAACTCATTTACCCCAAAACCACAATAAATTTAAACCATTAAATAGGTATACCCTAAATAATAAATCATAAATCTCATTTTTTATTAGTATTCATTTATTTTTATATATACATTTTATTTATTTATTAGTTTATTTTTATAGATATATAAATTTAAAAATAAATTAATAGCTAGACAAATATAATTTAAATAATTTTTTTTTCATCAAAAATATATAAGCTTATAAATGGATACAAAAATTTAAAAATTTAAAATTAATATTTAGTAAAATATTTCACTTTGATTTTGAATCATTTTAGGTTTTGTAAATATATTATTTTAAACAATATTTATCTTATTAATAATTGTTTATTAATCTTTTGTATGATCATTATTATAATATTTATCAATATAATTGCTTATATTGAATTTACATGATATATAATTATTAAGATTATCATAACTAAATATAGTAATCATATTTAAAAAAAATTTAAAAATTTTTATAGTTTCAACGGTTATATTAAATTTTTTGTTATTTTATTTTTTAAATAAAGCCTATAAACCACTAAATGCTAGGGGTGATCATGGGAAGGGACGGGATGGGGATTACAAATCTCCAATCCCTTCCCATAGTTTGGAGATTTTTTTTTGAAGATCCAAACCCGTCCCATAGGTTGAAAATATCAGGATGGGACTGGATGGAGATCAGGGATTTTGGGTAGGAGAAAATGGTTCCGGGACGGAACAGAGTTCGGACATTTTTTCAATTTATTTTCTTCAAACCGATCAAGTAAGTTCATGTCGAAACCTTTTGTTGTACCATTTATTATTCCTTAGTTATGTATCTTTCAAACTTAAATTGGGCCAATTTTGTTTTGAAAAATATGGTGAATACAGCAAACGAGTTCCATTACCTTGTCAAAAGGTTTGATGTGCAGAAATGGATAGAAATATTAAATAGAACGGGACCGAGTTGTGTGCTTAATTTGCTTCTTTGTTTTTTCACAAGTTGGCTTTGTTCAGCCGAGTGAAAGTTAACCATAATAGCAATACTACATTTTTTAAACAATTACTTAAAATATTAAGGAATAACTAAAGATGACGACAAAAATTGGTGGCATCAATTACTACTTAAGTAATTGCTAAAATTAGGCAGCTTAATATAACAAAAAAAATACAAATAATAATACCATGATAATAATCTTTTCAAAGGTCCGTCCCGAAACAGCAACGAAAATCCAAACCCAATTAATTATCTCAACAACGAATCCTCCCATTTCTTCCACCACTGTAGAAGGATAACCAAAGATGAAAATGTTTTAATCATGTAAACATAAATTTCTAAGATGAAAGAGTAATAAAAAAACAAAATTTTACCATAAACAATTTAATACACCCATTCCAAATTTAGTTGGCCAACTATAGTTGGAAGAATATTTGGATTTGTGACCCCTCTGAAAATTGTAATTGAACCATATTTTTATTAAATTGAAATAATGAAATAAGTAAAAGTCAAATTAAAATTTACAAGATTTATATACTAACCTGATTCATTATCATCAAGGTCTTGAACTAATTCTTCAATTTTAATAGGTTTGTTTGAGCTTCTCAACCAATCTTGTAGACATATGAGAACTTTAGCTGTAATAGTTGTTAAAGAACTCGTAAATTTATCTAATGTTCTCCCCCCAGTGCTAAATATAGATTCATAGGCCATAGTAGATACTTGGATAGCAAATACATCCCTTGCTACATTTGCCAAAGAAGGATACCTAACATCATTTACCTTCCACCAGTTTAGAAGATCAAAATCAATTCTATTTTTTTCAAGTTTGTCCTCCAAGTACCTATCCAACTCTTCCAAATATGCAACTTCTTGTTCTTTCTCCAATTCGACAAAAAAATCATCAACATAAGCATCACCACCATCAAAGAAATCATCATTTTTATTCAACACAGTTGAAGATAAATCATCTTCTTTTAATTCATCTTCATTTAAATCTTTATAATCATCCATCATCTCATTTAAAGCATTTATAACCTTTTTCACCAAATTTTTAGCCAATTCCTCTTCAAAATGCTAAGTGTACTTAACCTTGAGATATTTGATCTTATATCGAGGATCCAAAACTACTGCTACAAAAAGCATAATATTTGTTGACTAAAGAGAACCCCAATATTTGTTGAATTTATGCCTCATTTTCATACCTATTTCAGACACCATTGTATCTCTACTATTTTCACAACGCTCAATTTTTTTCAAAATTCGAATAATCTCATGAAAATAAACACTAGAGGTAGAATATTATGAGCCAGAAAATTTAGAAGTTACCTCATACAATGTTTTAAAGAAATAAGCCAAAATTTTGGCATTTGTTTAGTCTCTCTCAGTTGGATCCTTAAAACCAAACTCCTTCAAAAACCTTTTGTCTTTGTCCTCCAACTTATCAAATTCTTTTTGATATTTTATATCAGTTTGTAGCATCAAATAAGTTGAATTCCATCTTGTAGGACAATCTAATTGCAATGAAGATCTATATGTCAAGTTTGCTTGTTCAACACATAAATTAAACATATCTAATCTTTTAGGACTGCTCCTCAAATATTTCACCAAAACTCTAATTTTTTGAATAGTACCCTCAACTACTACAATGCCATTTCTGAAAATTAAGTTTAGGATATGAGCACAACATCTCATATGAAAATGCTCGCCTCTCAAAAGTACAACACTTTTCTTCCCAAGCATTTTTTATCAATTGGTCAACTGCAACATCATTATTTGATGCATTGTCAACAGTACTGAACATCAACTTTCTCAAACACTATTCACAAAGCAAAACATCATTATTAAGACAAATTTTGAATGCTAGTCCAAGTGTCGATAGTCAATGAAACTCTACTACAATGAGATGATATGCTATCAAATAATTTATTGTTTTCCTACAAAAACAAAGAAAACAATTCCTCAATATAGAGTGTCTAGATAGAATTTTAAATTGAGGCACACTAACTTCACAAAACTCCTTAAACTCATCCCTCTCAACAAAACAATAAGGCAATTCATCTTTTATAATCATTTTCACCAATGCCTCCCTAACTAGTTGTTGATAAAATTGCCAACAAGTTAATTTGTTATCCTATGACCTAGTACGTTTCGTGAAACTCAACAAAGATTGTGACTTGTCTTTACCTTTGTGAGCTTCAATTAATTCTTTTTGTGTTGAAAATTTCTACAAGTCTTTCTAAAGTATTTCTATTAACCTGAAGTACCATGATCACTTTTTCCCAAGTATTCTTTCCTACATAATATACAAGTTGCCCTACCAGTTTCATTTCCCTCTGAATAAACTAATATCTCATAAGTTTCCCAAATAGCAGACTTATACTTTTTATGAGCGTGAGGTTCAGATGTACCCAGACTTTCTTTTACAATTGGAATTGAAGAACCTGCCGTAATAATAGGAGGGCTCGTGAAATGATGATGATTGGATTTACCAGTATTTTCATCATTTGAGATGTGATCAACTTCAATTTATTATATTTTTTGTTTACTACTGGATTGTGCCATCTCCATTGCCATTAATTAATATGATATTTTAAGCATAAATACATATAAATATTTCAAACAAGCAAGCTCTACAAAACTGATTGTAACATATTCGGCCGACTCATTCTGCCCACTCATTAGCCCCAACCACAACACCACACCCAATTCTCAACAAAACTGACTGAGACACATAATAATAATAATAATTAATCACTCAATTCTCATCAGAAAAACAAACAAAAAGGCTGGTGGCATCTGAGACATGGTGGAGGCAACCAAAAGTGCGACGGACAAGGGCTGGACCTAACTGAACACGGCTGGATCAGCATGAGCTGGCCTGGAACTATTCGGAATAGCAATAGGTCTGTCAAATTGGATGGGCAGTAACAAAATTTGTGGCATCTTCATCTTATATATATATATATATATATATATATATATATATTCCTGGTTCTAGTATATGTTTTTTAGGATGGGACGGTTCTTAAGATGGATATTACTTTAGATGCGGAACCATCCCAAAAGAAAAAATATGTGACAAAACGGGATGGGAAAAGTCAAAGTAAATGGATTTTCTTAGTCCGGATTCTTTCTGGACAAGGCTTCGGGATATTGCTTTATATATATTATTTTTCATCAAAAAATTATAAATAAACTTTTTAGAAGAAAAAAAAATTGCTAAACAAAAAATTATTATATAGTAATATATTTTGCTTTGATTCTGAATCGTTTTAGGTTTATAATTATATTTTAATTGATATCTATATTTTTTTTAATTGAAATCTATCTTATTAATAATAGATTATTAAATTATTTTTTGATCATTATTAGAATATTTATCAATAAAATTATTGATATTTAATTTATATGATATATAAATATAATGATTATTATAACTAAAGATTGTATTCACTTTTAAAATAATTTAAAAATTATTATATTTTGAATGGTTATAACATTTGAAAATATTAAAAAATAATAAAAATATATTTATTGTTATTTTATTTTTTAAATAAAACCTATAAACCACTAAAAGCCTAAAAACATAAATTTTTAAACACCTAAATGACATAACCTCTAAATACTTATTCCATTAAACTGGTATAGATTAATAATAAATAATAAATCTCATTTTAATATTTATTCAGTATAATTTTAAATTTTTATTTTAATTATTTATCAATTTAATTTTTTAGAAATATTAATTACAAAATAAATTATTAGTAAGACGGATCTAATTTAAATTAAATTGGTATCCCTAAATAATAAATAATAAATCTCATTTTTTTTTCATTTTAATTTTAAATATTCATTTTAATAAATTATTTATTTATTTATATATAAATATTAATTACAAAAAAATTGAGTTAGGCAAATATAATTTATATAAATTTTTTTTCATCAAAAAATTATTGATAAACTTTTTAAAAGAAAAAAAAAATTTAAAGCAAAAAATTATTGTATAGTAATAAATTTTGCTTTGCTTTTGAAACATTTTGGTTTTGTAATTATATATTAATCAATATATATCTTATTAATAATAGATTATTAATTTATTTTTTGATCATTATTAGAATATTTATCAATAAAATTGTTTATATTGAATTTATATGATATATAAATATAATGATTATTATAACTAGAGATTATATTATCTTTTTAAAAAAAATTTAATATTAATATATTTTGAAAGGTTATAACATTTGAAAATATAAAAAAATAATAAAAATATATTTTTTTGTTATTTTATTTTTTAATTAAAACCTATAAACCACTAAAACCCTAAAAACATAAATTGCTAAACTCCTAAACGACAAAACCTCTAGATACTTAAACTATTAAACTGGTATACATTAATAATAAATCATAAATATCAAATTAATTTTTATTCATTATATTTTTAAATTTTTATTTTAATTATTTATCAGTTTATTTTTATAGAAATATTAATTACAAAATAATAATTTAGTGAGAAGGATTTAATTTAAATTAAAGCGGTATCCGTAAATAATAAATAATAAATCTTATTTTTTTTTCATTATAATTTTAAATATACATTATAATTATTTATTTATTTATATATATATAAAAATTAATTACAAAATAAATTGAGTTAGACAAATATAATATATATATATATATATATATATATAAATTATGTTTACATAACACAAATATTTTTTAAAATTTTTTGAAATGTGAATACTATTGTATAATTATATTAATCTTACTAATTATATATCATATAAATTCAATATAAACAATTTTAATGATAGATATTATAATAATTATCAAAAATTAAATTAATAAACTATTATTAATAATATAAATAATAATTAAAATATAATTACATAACACAATGATTCAAAATCAAATCAAAAAATATTACTAAATAATAATATTTAGATGAAAAATATATTACTATATAAAAATTATTCAGAAGAAAGCAAAATATATTACTATATAATAATTTGTTGTTTTGAATTTTTTTTTCTTTTAAAATGAATTATTTTTCATTTTAATGAAAAATAATTTATATAAATTATATTTGTCTAACTCATTATTTATTTTTTAATTAATATTTATCTAAAAATAAACAAATAAATAATTAAAATAAATATTTAAAATTATAATGAAAAAAATAATATTGAGATTTATTGTTTATTATTTAAGAAGATATATCTGATTAATAAAATTATCTCTTTAGGGTTTTCGAGATTTAGAAGTTATTCATTTAAGTATTTAGGCAATTAGTGGTTTATAGGTTTTATTTAAACAATGAAATAACAAATAAATTATTTTTGATATTTTTTAAAATTTTCAAAGATTATAACCTTTGAAAATATAATAATTTTAAAATTTTTTAAAAATGTTAATAGATTATTTAATAATAATAATTATTATAACAATATATAATATAAACTAAATATAAACAATTTAATTAATAGATATTATATCAATTATAAAAAAGTAAATTAATAAACTATTATTAATATGATAGATATAAATTGAAATTTAATTACAAAAACTAAAATGATTAAAAATCAAAGTAAATTTATTACTAAATAATAATTTCGTTTTTAGTTTTTACCTCATTTTATAAATTATATATTTTTTTGATAGAAAATAAATTACTTAAATTATATTTGTATCACACATATTTTATTTTGTAATTAATTTTTCAATAAATTATTTAAATTATATTTAAGGTTTACAAGTTTAAAGGTTTAAGTATTTAGGGGCTTCAGGATTTAGAAGTTTATAGATTTATGTGTTTAGGAATTAATGTTTTATAAGTTTTATTTAAACAATGATATAACACAAAATTTATTTTTTGCTATTTTTCTCATTTTTGAAGGTTATAACCTTTGAAAATATAACAATTTTTAAATTTTTTTAAATGTTAATACTATATTTATTTATTATAATAATAATTATTATTATATATCATATAAATTTAATATAAACAATTATATTGATAGATATTATATTAATGATCAAAAAATAAATTAAGAAACAATTATAAATAAGATAGATATTATTTAAAATATATTTGCAAAACCTAAATTTATTCAAAATCAAATTAAAATAAATTACTAAATAATAATGTTTTTGATATTTTGCTTCTTTTTAAAAGTTTATATTTTTTGTTTTGAAAAGTATATTATTTAAATTATATCTATCTTCCTCATAATATATTTTGTAATTTATAATACTATAAAAAATAAATTAATAAATAATTAAAATGAATATTTAAAATTATAATAAATACATATAAAAGTGAGATTTATTATTTATTATTCAGGATATATAGTTTTAATGGTTTAGGTATTTAGGCATTTTGGGGTTTAGTGATCTAAGTGTTTATGCCTTTAATGATTTATAGTTTTTATTTAAAGAATGATAAAAAAATTTAATTTTTTGTTTTTTTTTAATTTTTGAAGGTTATAACCATTGAAAATATAATAATTTTTAATTTTTTTTAAATGTGAATATAATATTTAGTTATAATAATCTTAATAATTATATATAATGTAAACTCAATATAAATAATTTTATTAATAGATATTATAATAATGATCAATAAATAATTAATAAACTATTATTAAAAAGAATGATATAAATTAAAATATAATTGCAAAATCTAAAATGATAAAAAATCAAAATAAAACATTTTACTAAATAATAAATTTTTGTTTTTAAAATTGTGCATATTTTTATAAGCTTATATATTTTTTGATAACTCAATATAAATAATTTTATTAAAAGATATTATAATAATGATCAATAAATAATTAATAAACTATTATTAAAAAGAATGATATAAATTAAAATATAATTGCAAAATCTAAAATGATAAAAAATCAAAATAAAACATTTTACTAAATAATAAATTTTTGTTTTTAACATTGTGCTTATTGTTATAAGCTTATATATTTTTTGATGAAATATAAATTATTTAAATTATATAAGTCTCACTAATAATTTATTTTGTAATTAATATTTCTATAAAAATAAAGTGATAAATAATTAAAATAAAAATTTAAAATTATACTAAATAAAAATTAAAATGAGATTTATGATTTATTATTAATGTATACCAGTTTAATGGTTTTGAGATTTAAAATTTTTTAAAATGTGAATACAATATTTAGTTATAATATTATTAATAATCATACATCATATAAATTCAATATAAACAATTTTATTGATAGTTATTATAATAATGATCAAAAATTAAATTAATAAACTATTAATAATAAGATAGATATTAAATACAAATTATTTACAAAACCCAAATTGATTCAAAATTAAAGTAAAATATATTACTGAATAATAATTTTTAATTATTAAATTTTATTTCTTTTATAAGTGTATCTATAATTGTTGATTAAAAATAAATTATTTAAATTATATTTGTCTCACTCATAATTTATTTGTAATAAATATTTCTAAACAAATAAACTAATAAATAATTAAATGAATATTTAAAATTATTATAAATAGAAATAAAAATTAGATTTAATAATTATTATGTATTATATAGTGGATTAATGGTTTATGTATTTAGGTATTATGGGGTTTAGAAGTATACTGATTTAATTATTTATGCATTAAGTGGTTTATAGTTTGTATTTAAAAAATAAAATAACATAAAATTTATTTTTTTTATTTTTTGATATTTTCAAAGGTTATAACCTTTGAAAATATAATAATTTTTAAATTTTTTTCAAAAGCGAATTCAATATTTAGTTATAAAAATCATTATATTTATATTTCATATAAATTCAATATAAATAATTTTAGTGATTTATATTCTAATAATGATCAAAAAATATATTAATAATCTATTATTAATAAGAGAGATATCAATTAAAATATAATTATAAAACATTAAATGATTCATATGCAAACCAAAATATATTACTATATAATAATTTTTTATTTTATAATTTTTTTTTATTTTAAAAAGTTTATCTATATTATTTTGATTAAAAATAATTTACATAAATTATATTTGTCTAACTCATAATTTATATTTTAATTAATATTTATATAAAAATAAACAAATAAATAATTAAAATGAATATTTAAAATTATAATGAAAAAAAATGAGATTTAATATTTATTATTTAGGGTATACCAGTTTAATTTAAATTAAATCTATCTCACTAATAATTTATTTTGTAATTAATATTTCTATAAAAATAAACTAATAAATATTTAAAATAAAAATTTAAAATTATACTGAATAAAAATTAAAATGGAATTTATGATTTATTATTAATGTATACCAGTTTAATAGATTAAGTATTTAAAGGTTTTGTCATATAGGTGTTTAGTGATTCATGTTTTTAGGCATTTAGTGATTTATAGGTTTTATTTAACAATAAAATAACAAAAAAAAATTGTTATTTTTTGTCATTTTCATAGGTTATAACCTTTGAAAATATAATAATATTTAAAATTTTTTGAAATGTGAATAAAATATTTAGTTATAATAATTTTAATAATTAAATATCATATAAATTCAATATAACCAATTTTATTGATAGATATTATAATATTGTTTAAAATTTAAATTAATAACCTATTAATAATAAGATAGATATTAATTAAAAAATATTTACAAAACCTAAATTGATTCAAAATTAAACTAAAAAATATTGTTGAATAATATTTTTTAATTTTTAAATTTTTACTTCTTTTATAAGCGTTTATATTTTTTTTTAAAAAAATAAATTATTTAAATTTTATCCGTCGCACTCATAATTTATTTTGTAATAAAAATTTATATAAAAATAAACTAATACATAATTGAAATGAATATTTAAAATTATAATAAATTGAAATAAAAATTAGATTTCTTAATAATTAAGTAGTATATAGCGGTTTAATGGTTTATGTATTTAGGCAGCACGAGCTTTAGGAGTTTACTGATTTAAATGTGTATGCATTTAGTGGTTTATAGGTTTTATTTAAAAATTAAAATAACAAAATATTTATTTATATTATTTTTTTATATTTTCAAAGGTTATAAACTTTGAAAATATAATAATTTTATATTTTTTTCAAATCTGAATTCAATATTTAGTTATAATAATCTTTTATATTTATATATCATCTAAATTCAATATAAACTATATTATTGATAAATATTATAATAATGACCAACAAATAAATTAATGATCTATTATTAATAAGATAGATATCAATTAAAATATAATTACAAAACCTATAATGTTTCAGAAGCAAAGCAAAGCAAATTATATTACTATATAATAATTTTTTGTTTTTAATTTTTTTTAATAAGTTTATCTATATTTTTTTGATGAAAAATAATTTATATAAATTATATATGTCTCACT
Organism: Sapria himalayana; assembly: GCA_029783825.1. NCBI lineage: Eukaryota > Viridiplantae > Streptophyta > Magnoliopsida > Malpighiales > Rafflesiaceae > Sapria > Sapria himalayana. The sequence continues at coordinate 48,707 of JAREIK010003287.1, forward strand.
AATAATTTATTTTGTAATTAATATTTCAATAAAAATAAACTGATAAATAATTAAAAAAAAATATAAAATTATAATGAATAAAAATTGAAATGATATTTATGAACTATTATTAATGTATGCAAGTTTAATATTTTAAGTATTTAGAGGTTTTGTCATTAAGGACTTTAGTGATTTATGTTTTTAGGCATTTAGTGGCTTATTGGTTTTGTTTAAACAATGAAATAACAAAAAAATTATTTTTGATATTTTTTCATATTTTCAAAGGTTATAACCTTTGATAATATAATAATTTTAAAATTTTAAAAAAATTTTAATACAATATTTAGTAATAATAATCATTATAATTATATATAATATAAACTAAATATAAATAATTTTATTGATAGATATAATATCAATTATCAAAAAATAAATTAATTTGTTATTATTATTATGATGGATATAAATTAAAATATAATTGCAAAACCTAAATTTATTCAAAATCTAAGTAAAATTTATTAATAAATAAAAATTTTAGTTTTTAGTTTTTGCTTCTTTTTATAAGCTTATACATTTTTTTGATGAAAAATAAATTATTTAAATTATATATGTATCACTCATAATTTAATTTGTAATTAATATTTTAATAAATTATTTAAATTATATTTAAGGTTTACGAGTTTAAAGGTTTAAGTATTTAGGGGCTTTTGTGTTTAGGAGTTTAGATGTTTAAGTGTTTATGCCCTTAGTGGGTTATAAGTTTTATTTAAACAATGATATAGCAAAAAATTTATTTTTTTTTATTTTTTCTAATTTTTGAAGATTATATCTTTTACAAATATAATAATTTTTAAATTTTTTTCAATAGTAAATATAATATTTATTTATAATAATCTTCATAATTATAATTCATTTTAATTCAATATAAATAATTATATTGCTGGATATTATAATTATGATCAAAAAATAAATTAATAAACTATTATTAATAAATTTGTTATTTTTTAAAAAGTATTTGCAAAATCTAAATTGATTCAAATCAAACTAAAATATATTACTAAATAATAATTTTTTTTAATGTTTTGCTTTTTTTATTAGTTGATATTTTTGTTATTTAAAATAAATTATTTAAATTATATTTGTCTTAATCATAATTTATTTGTAATTTATAATTCTATAATAATAAACTACTAAATAATTAAAATGAATATTTAATATTATAATGAATAAAAATAAAATTTAGATATATTATTTATTATTCAAGATATACCGGTTTAATGGATTAAGTATTTAGGTGTTTTGTGGTTTAGGAGTTTAGTGATTTAATTCTTTAGACCTTTAGTTATTTATAGTTTTTATTTTAAGAATGAAAAAACAAAAAATTTAATTTTTTGATTTTTTTTAATTTTTGAAGATTGGATCCTTTGAAAATATAATAATTTTAATATTTTTTAAATGTGAATATAATATTTAGTTATAATAATATTAATAATTATATATAATGTAAACTCAATATAAATAATTTTATTTATAGATATTATAATAATGATTAATAAATAAATTAACAAACGTGTATTTAAAAGAATGATATAAAATAATATATAATTGTAAAATTTAAAATGATTCAAAATCATAATAAGATATATTTTTAAATAATAATTTTTAATTTTTAAAATTGTGCCTCTTTTTATGAGCATTTTTTTGATGTAAAATAAAATTATTTAAATTATATATGTCGCACTAATAATTTATTTTGTAATTAATATTTCTAAAAAAATAAATTGATAAATAATTAAAATGAATATTTAAAATTATAATGAATACTAATAAAACTGAGATTTATGATTTATTATTTAGACTTTACTAATTTAATGTTTTAAGTATTTATTGGCTTCGGGATTTAGGATTTTAGTAATTTTAGTATTTAGTCATTTAGTGGCTTATAGGTTTTATATAATAAATAAAATAACAAAAAATTTATTTTTGTTATTTTTTCTCATTTTAGAAGGTTATAACCTTATAAAATATAATAATTTTTAAATTTTTTTTGAAAAGTGAATACAATATGAAGTTATAATAATCATAATAAATATATATAATATAAATTCAATATAAACTATTTTATTGATATTTATTATAATAATGATCATAAAAAAGTAAAACCAATTATTAATAAGATAAATATTGATTAAAATATATTTGCAAAACCTATAATGACTCAAAATCAAAGTGAAATATTTTACTAAATATTAATTTTAAATTTTTAAATTTTTGTATCCATTTATAAGCCTATATATTTTTTGATAAAAAATAAATTATTTAAATTATATTTGTCTTACTAATAATTTATTTTTTAATTATATTTCTATAAAATTAAACTAATAAATAATTAAAATGTATATTTAAAATTATAATGAATACTAATAAAAATGTTATTTATGATTTATTATTTAGGGTATAACTATTTTATTGTTTAAGTTTTTTATGGTTTTGGGGTTAAGGAATTTATTGATTTATATGTTTTCACATTTTCGTGTTTATAGGTTTTATTTAATCAATGAAATAACAAAAAATTTATTTTTATGAATTTTCGTGATTTTCAAAGGTTATAACATTTAAAAATATAATAATTTTTTAATAGTTCAAAAATATGAATACAATACTTAGTTATAATAATCTTGTTAATTATATTTGTTGTAGATTCAATATAAAAAATTGGATTAATATATATTATAATAATGATCAAAAAATAAATTAATAAACTATTATTAATAAGATAGATATTAATTAAAATATATTTGCAGAACCCAAAATAATTCAAAATCAAAGTAATTATATTACTAAATAAAATTTTAAATTTTTGAAATTTTGTTTATTTTTATAAGCTTATTTTTTTTGATAAAAAATAATTTATTTAATTATATCAATCTCACTCATTATTTATTTTGTAATTAATATTTCTATAAAAATAAATTAAAAAATAATTAAAATGAATATTTAAAATTAAAAATGAATACAGATAAAAATGAGATTTATTATTTATTATTTAGGCTATATAGTGTTGATGGTTTAAGTATTTACGGGGATTTGTGGTTTAGAAGACTAGAGATTTAAATGTTTAGTCATTTAGTGGTTTATATGTTTTATTTAAATAATAAAATAATAAAAAAATTTTATGTGATTTTTTATCATTTTTGAAGGTTATAACCTTTTAAAATATAATAATTTTTAAATTTTTTTCAAATGTAAATATAATATTTAGTTATAATATCTTAATAATTATTAGACATTTTAATTGAATATAAGTAATTTTATTATTAGATATGATAAAAATGATCAAATAATAAATTAATAAACTATTATTAATAAGATTTATCGCAATTAAAATAAAATTGCAAAACCTATATATAATGATTCAAAATCAAAGTAAAATATATTACTAAATAATAATTTTTTGTTTTAAATTTTTACTTCTTTATATAAGCTTATTTCTTTTTGATTAAAATAAATTATTAAAATTATATTAGTCTCACTCATTATTTATTTTGTGATTGATATTTCTATAAAAAATAAACTAATAAATAATTAAAATGAATATTTAAAATTATAATAAATAAAAATTAAAATGAGATTTATGATTTATTATATATGGTATGCCGGTTTAATGGTTTTATTATTTAGTGGTTTATAGGTTTTATTTATATAATAAAAATTTAAAATAATAATATTTAATTTTAAAAATTTTCCATCTTTTTATAAACTACTATTTTTTTTATTAAAATAACTTATTTAGATACTATTTGTCCCACTCGAAATTTATTTTGTAATTAATTTTTCTAAAAAATTAAACTATAAATAATTAAAATTAATTATTAAAATTATAATAAAAAAAATAAAAATGAGATTTATTATTTATTAAGTAGTATATAGCTATTAAAATGGTTATTAAGTTAGGGTTTTCGAAATTTATGAGCTTACTGATTTAAGTTAGTAAACATTTAATGATCTATAGGTTTTATTTAAATAATGAATTAACAAAAAATTTATTTTTTTTTATTTTTCACATTTTAAAAAGTTATAACATTTGAAAATATAATAATTTTATAATTTCTTTCAAAAGTGAATAGAATATTTAGTTATAATAATCATTATATTTATATATCATATAAATTCAATATAAATATTTTTATTGATAAATATTCTAATAATGATGAAAAAATAACTTAATAATCTATTATTAATAAGATAGATATCATTTAAAATATATTTACAAAACCTAAAATGATTCAGAAGCAAAGCAAAATATATTACTATATAATAATTTTTTGTTTTGAAAACTTTTTTTATTTTAAAAAGTTTATCTATAATTTTTTGATGAAAAATAATTTATATAATTTATTTTTGTCTAGCTCAATTTATTTTGTAATTAAAATTTATATATAAATAAACAAATAGAATAATTAAAAGGAATATTTAAAAATATAATGAAAAAAAATGAAATAAATTATTTATTATTTATTATTTAGAGATAATGTTTTTATTTAAAATAGGTTTGTCTCACTAATAATTTATTTTGTAATTAATATTTCTATAAAAATAAACTCATAAATAATTAAAATAAAAATTTAAAATTATACTGAATAAAAATTAAAATGAGATTTATGATTTATTATTACTGTATTCTAGTTTAATGGTTTGAGTATTTAAAGGTTTTTTCATTTATAATTTTAGCGATTTATAGTTTTAGGCTTTTAGTGGGTTATACGTTTTATTTAAAAAAAATAAAATATCACAAATATTTGCTATAATTTTTTCTCATTTTCATATGTTATAAGCTTAGAAAATATAATAATATTTAAAATTTTCTGAAATGTGAATACAATACTTAGTTATAATAATATTAATAATTATATGTCATATAAATTCAATAAACAATTATATTGATATATATTATAATATCAATATAGAATTAAAATTAAATTTATATTGATATATAATTATATTATAATTATATGTCATATAATTATATTGATATATTATAATAATGATCAAAATTAAATTTATAAACTATTAATATTAATATAGATATTAATTACAAATTAATTACAAAACCCAAATTGATTCTAAATTATAGTAAAATATATTTCTGGATAACAATTTTTAATTTTTAAATTTTTACTTCTTTTATAAGCATATATATTTTTAAAATTATATTTGTCGCACTCATAATTTATTTTGTTAAAAATATTTCTATAAAAATAAACTAATAAATAATTAAAATAAATATTTAAAATTATAATAAATAGAATTAAAAAATAGATTTATTAATTATTAAGTAGTATATAGAGGTTTAATGGTTTATGTATTTTCGTATTACGGGGTTTAGGAGTTTTTTGATTTAATTGTGTATGCATTTAGTTGTTTATAAGTGTTATTTTAAAAAAATATCAAAAAATTTATTTTTTTTAATTTTTGATATTTTCAAAGGTTATACCCTTTGAAAATATAATAATTTTTAAATTTTTTTCAAAAGTGAATACTATATTTAGTTATAATAATCATTATCTTTTTATATCATATTAATTCAATATAAATATTTTTATTGATAAATATTTTAATAATGATCAAAGAATAAATTAATAATCTATTATTAATAAGATAGATATCAAATTAAACATAATTACAAAACCTAAAATGATTAAGAAATAAAACAAAATATATTATTATATAATAATTTATTGTTTTGAATTTTGTTTCTTTTAAAAAGTTTATCTATATTTTTTTGATGAAAAATAATTATATAAATTATATTTGTCTAACTCAATTTATTCTGTATTTAATAATTATATAAAAATAAATGAATAAATAATTAAAATGATTTTTTTAATATGAATTTATAACGGTTTAAAATGATTATCTATTTAGTGTTTTCTAGATTTAGGAGTTATTGATTTAAGAATTTTGGCATTTAGTGGTTTATAGGATCTATTTAAACAATGAAATAACAAAAAAATTATTTTTGTTATTTTTTTACGTTTTCAAAGGTTATAACATTTGAAAATATAATAATTTTAAATTTTTTTAAAAATGTGAATAAAATATTTAGTAATAATAATCATTATAATTATATATAATTTAAACTAATTATAAATAATTTTATTGATAGATATGATATCAATTATCAAAAAATAAATTAATAAACTATTATTAATATGATAGATATAAATTAAAATATAATTACAAAACCTAAAATGTTTCAAAAGTAATGTAAAATTAATTACTAAATAATAATTTTCTGTTTTTAAATTTGTACTTCTTTTTTAATATTATATTTTTTTTTATTAAAAGTAAATTATTAATATTATATTTTTCTGACTAATTATTTATTTTGTAATTAATATTTATATAAAATAATAAACTAATAAATATTTAAAATGAATATTTAAAATTATAATGAATACAAATTAAAATGAAATTTAAGATTTTTTATTGCTATATATGTAAATTATTTTTTGATAACCTCTTTGTATAACCAAATATTCTTTTTTAATATTTTCATGTAAGTGTAAGAAAGAAAATATTAAGAGGCCGGGGATGCCGCAGTAGCACAATAATAGAGGTCACGCTGTCTGATCAGTGGGCCGAAATTGGAGCAGAGCCTGACCATCTCATGATCCGACCCGCTGCAGTTAAATGAACCGAGAGAAATTTTAATATAAAATGTTTTGTAATTTTATTTTTGGGTGGCTGTTTTTGGACACGTTGAACTCTTCATCATCTCTCTCTTCTCTCTATGAGATTTATCGTGACTATTTTGTGTGCTGCATACTGTAAGACATTTTTGTTGCTTTAATCTGTAACGCATAAGCATTTTCTGGTGGATTTAGCTAGTCATATTGAGTGACAAGCGAACCACGTTATTTTTGGTGATTATTTCTCATTTTTTGATTCTATCATGGATGGTTGCTGAATTGGGATATATATATTGTTTGTTTTATGTTGTTTATATGTTTTTGAATCTCAATCTCACTACCGTGGAAGCACAATTTCCCAACAATTATATATGGTATAGCAGTTTAATGGATTGATTATTTAGGGGTTTTTTCGTTTAGGAGTTTAGCAATTTATGTTTGTGGGCATTTAGTGGTATATAGGTTTTATTTATATAATAAAAATAATTTTTTTTTTTGATTTTTTTTAGATTTTGAAAGGTTATATCCTTTAAAATTAAAATAATTTTTAAAATCTTTTGAAATGTGAATACCATGTATAATTATATTAATCTTATTAATTATATATCATATAAATTCAATATAAATAATTTTAATGATAGATATTATAATAATGATCAAAAATTAAATTAATAAACTATTATTAATAATATAAATATTAATTAAAATATATTTACATAACACAAATTGATTCAAAATCAAATAAAATTATATTACTAAATAAATATATTTAATTTTTAAATTATTCCATCTTTTTATAAGCTTATATTTTTTTATGATTAAAAATAAATTATTTAAATAATATTTGTCTCACTCGAAATATTTATATATCATATAAATTCAATATAAACAATTTTATTCATAGATATTCTAATAATTATCAAAAAATAATTTAAAAATCTCTTTATGAATAAGATTGATATTACTTAAAATATAATATCAAAACCTAAAATGATTTAAAAGCAAAGCAAAATATATTACTTAATAATAATTATTTGTTTTTAAATTTTTATTCTTTTTATAAGCTCATCTATTTTTTGATAAAAAATAATTTTTATAAATTATATTTTTAACTCATAATTTATTTTATAATTAATATATATATATATATATATATATATATATATATATATATATATATATATATATAAATTAACAATCAAAATGAATTATTTAAATTATAATGAAAACAAATAAAAATGAGATTTTTTAATTATTATTTAGGGTATACCGGTTTATAGGATTATCTATATAGGGGTATCGGGATTTTGTAGTTTAGTGATTTAAGTGTTTAGGTATTTCTTGATTTATAGGTTTTATTTAAACAATGAAATAACAAAAAAATATTTTTTTTTTATTTTTTCACATGTTCGAAGGTTATAATCTTTGAAAATATAAAAATTTTAAAACTTTTTTCAAAAGTGAATACAATTTTAGTTATAATATTTATTAAATTTATAAATCATATAAATTCAATATAAACATTTTTATTGATAAATATTCTAATAATGATCAAAAAATAAATTAATAATCTATTATTAATAAGATAGATATCAATTAAAATATAAGAAAAAAACCTAAAATGATTCAGAAGAAATCAAAATATATTACTATATAATAATTTGTTGTTTTTAATTTTTTTTTCTTTTAAAAAGTTTATCCATATTTTTTTGATGAAAAATAATTTATATAAATTATATTTGTCTAACTCATAATTTATTTTTTAATTAATATTTATATAAAAAAAATTAATAATTAAAATGAATATTAAAAATTATAATTAAAAAAAAATGAGATTTTTTATTTATTTTTTAGGGATACATGTTTAATTTAAATTAGATCCGTCTTACTAATAATTTATTTTGTAATTAATATTTCTATAAAAATAAACTAATAAATAATTAAAATAAAAATTTAAAATTATACTGAATAAAAATTAAAATAAAATTTATGAATTATTATTAAAGTATACCAGTTTAATATTTTAAGTATTTTGAGGTTTTGTCGTTTATGAGTTTAGCGATTTATGTTTTTAGGCATTTACTGGTTTATAAGTTTTATTAAAACAATAAAATAACAAAAAAAAATAATTAATTTTTTTTCATTTTCATAGGTTAAAACCTTTGAAAATATAATAATATTTAAAATTTTTTGAAATGTGAATACTATGTATAATAATATTAATCTTACTAATTATATATCAGATAAATTCAATATAAACAATTTTAATGATAGATAGTATAATAATGATCAAAAATTAAATTAATAAACTATTATTAATAAGATAGATATTAATTAAAATATATTTACAAAACCCAAATTGATTCAAAATTAAAGTAAAAAATATTACTGGATAATAATTTTTAATTTTTAAAATTTTACTTCTTTTATAAGCGTATATATCTTTTTTGATTAAAAATAAATTTTTTAAATTATATTTGTCACACTCATAAATTATTTTAAAATAAATATTTCTATAAAAATAAACTAATAAATAATTAAAATGAATATTTAAAATAATAATAAATTGAAATAAAAATTAAATTTATTAATTATTAAGTAGTATATAGCGGTTTAATGGTTTATGTATTTAGGAATTATGGGGTTTAGGTGTTTACTGATTTAATTGTGTATGCATTTAGTGGTTTATAGGTTTTATTTAAAAAATAAAATAACAAAACCTTTTTTTTCATTATTTTTTGATATTTTCAAAGGTTATAACATTTGAAAATATAATAATTTTTTATTTTTTTTCAAATGTTAATTCAATATTTAGTTATAATAATCATTATATTTATATATCATATAAATTCTATATAAACAATATTATTGATAAATATTCTTAAAATGATCAAAAAAATAAATTAATAAACTATTATTAATAAGAAAGATATCAATTAAAATATAATTAAAAAACCCAAAATGATTTAGAAGAAATCATAATATATTATTATATAATAATTTGTTATTTGGAATTTTTTTTTTAAAGTTTATTCATATTTTTTTGATGAAAATTAATTTATATAAATTATATTTGTCTAACTCATAATATATTTTTTAATTAATTTTTATATAAAAATAAAGAAATAAATAATTAAAATGATAATTTAAAATTATAATGAAAAAAATAATATTGAGATTTATTCTTTATTATTTTGTGTATACCTGTCTAATTTAAATAAGATCTGTCTCACTAATAATTTATTTTGTAATTAATATTTCTATAAAAATAAACTGAAAAATAATTAAAATAAAAATTAAAAATTATACTGAATAAAAATTAAAATGAGATTTATGAATTATTATTAATGTATACCAGTTTAATATTTTAAGTATTTAGAGGTTTTTTTGTTTATGACTTTAGCGATTTATGTTTTTAGGCATTTAGTGGTTTTTAGGTTTTATTTAAACAATGTAATAACAAAAAAATTATTTTTGATATTTTTTCACATTTTCAAAGGTTATACCTTTGAAAATATAATAATTTTAAAATTCTCTAAAAATGTGAATACAATATTTAATAATAATAATCATTATAATTATTTATAATATAAACTAAATATAAACAATTTTATTGATAGATATGATATCAATTATCAAAAAATAAATTAATATGCTATTATTAATATTATAGATATAAATTAAAATATAATTGCAAAACCTAAAAATATTCAAAATCCAAGTAAAATTTATTACTAAATAATAATTTTTTTAAGTTTTTGCTTCTTTTTATAAGCTTATATATTTTTTTAATGAAAAATAAATTATTTAAATTATATTTGAATTAATCATAATTTATTTTGTAATTAATATTTTAATAAATTATTTTAATTATATTTAATGTTTAAGAGTTTAAAGTTTTATGTATTTGGGGCTTTTGTGTTTAGGAGTTCAGAGGTTTAAGTGTTTATTCATTTAGTGGTTTATATGTTTTAATTAAACAATGATATAACAAAAAAATTATTTTTATTATTTTTAAAATTTTGAAGGTTATAACCTTTGAAAATATAATAATTTTTAAATTTTTTTCAAATGTAAATATAATATTTAGTTATAATAATTTTAAAAATTATAAGTCATTTAAATTTAATATAAATAATTACATTGCTAGATATTATAATAATGATCAAAAAAAATTTAATAAACTATTACTAATAAGTTAGATATTATTTAAAATATATTTGCAAAATCTAAATTTATTGAAAATCAAAGTAAAATATATTATTTGTAATAATTTTTTTAATGTTTTGATTTTTTATAACTTTATATTTTTGTTATTATAAATAAATTATTTAAATTAATTTGTATTACACAAAATTTATTTTGTAATTTATAATTTATAATAATAAACTAATAAATAATTATAATAATAATTTAAAACTATAATGGATACAAATAAAATTGAGATTTATTATTTATTCTTCATGATATACTGGTTTAATGGTTTAAGTATTTAGGTGTTTTTTGTTTCAGGAGTTTATTGATTTAAGTATTTAGACCTTTAATGATTTATAGTTATTATCTAAAGAAATAAAAAACTAAAAATTTAATTTTTTGAATATTTTTTAATTTTTTAAAATTTTCAAAATTGTCACCTTTGAAAATATAATAATTTTAAATATTTTTAAATGTGAATATAATATTTAGTTATAATAATCTTAATAATTATATATAATGTAAACTAAATATAAATAATTTTATTAATAGATATTATAAAAATGATCAATAAATAAATTAATAAACTAGTATTAATAAGAATGATATAAATTAAAATAAAATTGTAGAATCTAAAATGATGCAAAATCAAAATAAGATATATTACTAAATAATAATTTTTTATTTTAAAAATTTTTCCTCATTTTATAAGCATATATATTTTTTTGATGAAAAATAAATTATTTAAATTATATTTGTCTCACTTATAAGCTATTTTGTAATTAATATTTATTAAAAATAAATTGATAAATATTTAAATTAAATATTTAAAATTATAATGAATACTCTAAAAGAGATATATGATTTATTATTTAGGGTTTACCTATGTAATGGTTTATGTTTTGTGTGGTTCTGAGGTTAAGGAGTTTATTGATTTATATGTTTGCACATTTAGGTGTTTATAGGTTTTATTTAATCAAAAAAATAATAAAAAATTTATTTTTATAAATTTTCATGATTTCAAAGGTTATAACCCTTTGTAAATATAATAATTTTTTAATTTTTTTCAAATGTAAATATAATATTTAGTTATAATAATCTTAATATTTATAAGACATTTAAATTCAAAAAAACTAATTTTATTGATAGATATTATAATGATGATCAAAAAATAAATTAATAAACTATTATTAATAAGATTGATAGCAATTAAAATATAAATGCAAAACCTATAATGATTCAAAATCAAAGTAAAATATATTACTAAATGATAATTTTTTGTTTTTAAATGTTCACTTCTTTTTATAAGCTTATATTTATTTTTTGATTAAAAATAAATTATTAAAATTATATTTGTCTCGCTCTTTATTTATTTTGCAATTAATATTTCTATAAAAAATAAATTAATAAATAATTAAAATGAATATTTAAAATTAGAATAAATACAAATTAAAATGTGATTTATGATTTATTATATTTGGTATACCGGTTTAATGGATTATTAATTTAGGGGTTTTGTCATTTAGGAGTTTAGCCATTTATTTTTTAGGCATTTAGTGGTTTATAGTTTTTATTTATATAATAAAATTTTTTTTTTGATTTTATCTAATTTTCAAAGGTTATAACCTTTAAAAATAAAATAATTTTTTAAATTTTTTAAATTTGTGAATACCATGTATAATTATATTAATCTTACTAATTATATATCATATAAATTCAATATAAACAATTTTAATGATAGATAGTATAATAATGATCAAAAATTAAATTAATAAACTATTATTAATAATATAAATATTAATTAAAATATATTTACATAACACAAAATGATTAAAAATCAAATCAAAATATATTACTAAATAATAATATTTAATTTTGAAATATTTTCTTCTTTTTATAAGCTTATATATATATTATTGATTAAAAATAAATTATTTAAATAATATTTGTTTCACTCAAAATTTATTTTGAAATTAATTTTTCTAAATAATTAAACTATACATAATTAAAATGAATATTTAAAAATATAATAAATAGAAATAAAAATGAGATTTATTATTTATTAAATAGTATATAAATGTTAAAAGGTTTATGTATTTAGTGGTTTCGGGGTCTATAAGCTTACTAATTTAAGTAAGTAAGCATTTAATGATCTATAGGTTTTATTTTAAAAATTAAATAACAAAAAATCTATTTTTATTATATTTTCTCATTTTTTAAGCTCATAACCTTTGAAAATATAATAATTTTTAAATTTCATTTCAAAAGTGAATACAATATATATTTATAATAATCATAATAATTATATATCATATAAATTCAATATAAATAATTTTATTGATAGATATTCTAATAATTTTCATAAAATAAATTAAAAATCTATTATGAATAAGTTTGACATAACTTTAAAAATAATATCAAAACTTAAAATGATTCAAAAGTAAAGCAAAATATATCACTAAATTAGAATTATTTGTTTTTAAATTTTTATGATTTTTATAAGCTTATCTATTTTTTGATGAATAATATTTTTAATAAATTATATTTTTAAATCATAATTTATTTTATATTTAATAAATATATAAAAATAAAAAACTAAACAATCAAAATTAATTTTTTAAATTATAATGAAAACAAATAAAAATGATATTTATTAATTATTATTTAGGGTATAACGGTTTAAAGGATTATCTATACAGGGGTATCAGGATTTTGTAGTTTAATGATTTAAGTGCTTAGACATTTAGTCATGTATAGGTTTTATTTAAACAATGAAATAAAAAAAAATTTTTTTTTTTTTATTTTTTGACATTTTCAAATGTTATAATCTTTGAAAATATAATAATTTTAAAATTTTTTTCAAAAGTGAATATTATATTTAGTTATAATAATATTTTTATTTATATATGATATAAATTCAATATAAACATTTTTATTGAAAAATATTCTAATTATGATCAAAAAATAAATTAATAATCTATAATTAATAAGATAGATATCAATTAAAATATAATTAAAAAACCAAAAATGATTTAGAAGCAAAGCAAAATATATTACTATATAATAATTTTTTGTTTTGAAATTTTCTTTTCTTTTAAAAAGTTTATCTATATTTTTTTGATGAATAATAATTTATATAAATTATATTTGTGTAACTCTTAATTTATTTTCTTATTAATATATATATATATATATATATATATATATATATATATATATATATATATATATATATATATATAAACAAATAAATAATTAAAATGAATATTTAATAATTAAAATGAAAAAAAAATGAGATTTATTCTTTATTATTTAGGATATACCGGTTTAATTTAAATTAGATCTGTCTTACGAATAATTTATTTTGTAATTAATATTTCTATAAAAATAAACTAATAAAAAATTAAAATAAAAATAAAAATTATACTGAATAATTAAAATAATTTATTTTGTTCCTCTCTCAACTCTAGAATGATTGCAAAAGCTCTAATAAAAATAATAGAAACTTTTACTTTATCTCTATTATGTCTCATCATATTTGATGTTGAATCACTGGGCTATCAAAGGTAATTTGGCTCATGTACGCTAACAGAATAAACCAAATTTGTACCCCTATGTGTTGAAATAGCTAGTTGTTGAGGATGCTATTTATATTTATTATTGTTTTTTCTTATAAAATATCGCTCATGTGCAAATTCAAAGAAATTTTTTTAAAACATAGTTCACCTCTAAAAAAATAACCACCTTGTAGCCTATTAGAACAAACTAGCCCCAGGGCGGTTTGAGCAGGGCAAGAAGTATGGGCTCTCTTTCAATCAAGAATCAAAAATTTTCTTTTATTGCATGTGTAAGCCCTTTTTTTATATTCTCATGGATATGAAAAGTATCATTTCTTTCTTTTTATATTAAATGAGTTATGTATACAAGCTCACAATACCCAAAAAGATGTAAATGAATCATATTCAAATATTTAAAAGGTTTTAATCATTGCTCAAAATATTAGTCTTGCATATTGACACTTGAGGTCACAAATCAAAGGAAAAAGACATAGTGATATTTCCAATCCCAAGAATTTTAGCTATAAAAAGTTATAAAGAGTAGTACTCGAGCTTTAATTATTTCTAGGGTCATGACTTTTGCTCTTGAGGAATGTCCAAAGTTACAATCATTCATAGTGCAATGACTTTGCAATATAAAGATAAAATGTACAAGCTATGGTCATATCCAATACTTTGACCCAGTATTATAGTGATTAAATATGTATTCATGATCATTCTTAGTGCCATAACAATTTGTTCAACAGAGAGACACAAGTTATGGCATATTCTCATCGATATGATTTTGTGTTCTAGAGACAAAATATACAATCATAACCATTGCTAATGCTACAGTAATCTAAAACAAGAAAGAGACTGAATCCATATCTCACCCATTGAGTCATGACTTTGTGTTACATATAAAAAAGATAAATCTATGACATTCCTAACAGTTGTGAATTTCAATTTCAATTTAACACTTAGTCCTTTGATTATAAAAGTGCAAAACATGAGATTTTGGATTTAGGGTTTAAGGATTAGGGTTATAGTTTATGGTTTAATGTTTAGGATTTAAAGTTTAGGGTTTATGGTTTTTTTTGTTTTTTTTTGGAAAATACACACTATATTTATAATTTAGGCACACAACTTACAAGAGACTAAAATGATGACTAATTTAGGCCAGCCCACCAAATCCTATACACCTTAATGATTATATGCATAAAATACAAAAAAAACATAATGCCTAATAATTCCAAGCATACAAATAAAACTAAATCACATGGCATTCCCGGATTGTGCACTACATCCTTTCCATTCATTGAATTATTATGAGCATTGCGTCCTTTCCATTTGGATTTGTCCAAGCCTTTTGGAGGAACCTGAATGATGCACCATATTAAACTATGCAAATATAAGATTGTGCATGTGTGTGACATGCAGCTTCAAGTGTTTGCCTATGTCATTGCTATGCAATGGAATACGTGTAAAAATGAATACCCATAAATCCACAAGTCCATATCTATGGCACTTTGTCAATTCATTCTAACCTCTGAATTCCACATTCTTTTGCTTCAATGATACTCAAAAGTGTATCTCTTTGGTTAGAATGCTTACTTTTGAGCTCCAAGAAGTGGCTGTATCTTGTACCGACAAAATATCAAAAAATATCCATGCATCGGTGTGCATGTGTGATGAGGTCCATCTCATAGTCTAATTATCTACGCATACAACCAAGCTAGAATACAAGTAAAATTACAAAATGCTATAAAGATCGGTTTTCTACTCCTGAGAGTGTAGCATCGCCTAATGTGTATTTACAAAATGCATTAGTGGGCCCCACTTAGAATACTTATCGATCCAGTTGCCCCCATTGCATGCTACATAGAGAACAGACAAGATTGTGTGTGTGAGTATGTCATGATCCGTCTCTACAAGTACATGGTTCATACAAAGTCCAAAATACAAATAAGACTACAAAATAAACTACAAGTTTGAATCTTTAGATCCCGTGTGGCTTGTTTGGACTCCATTGCTTACTGGCCCTGCTTGGTGATGCTTCGGATTTTTCCGGCTCTCCAATTAATCATGGATGACCCGCTATTCCTGTTGGGCGATGGTTGGGTGCCCCTCTATGCTGCCTAATAGTGCTAGTGGGACCCACTCCAAGATAATTCTAGGTTTACTCCCGATCACTTTGCTCGGTCTCGTCAGTTGTCTGAATGTTTTCAGCCCGGCTTGCTAGTGAGGCCCTCTACAAGCTGGTGGCCCATACTTCTGGCTGCTTCCAGGACTTGCTGGCCCCTCTAAATGCTACACAAAATGCACAAGAATATGTGCACGTGTGTACTGTGGTCCGTCGCTATGTGTGTGTGGTGCAGTAGTATCGGGGTTTAGGAGTTTAGTAATTTAAGTATTTAGGTATTTTGTGGTTTATAGATTTTATTTAAATAATTAAATAACAACAAAATTATTTTTATGTTTTTTTCTCATTTTCAAGGTTATAACCATTGAAAATATGATAATTTTTAATTTTTTTAAATGTTAATATAATATTTATTTATAATAATTATAAAAATTAAATATCTTATAAATTCAATATAAATAATTTTATTGATCGATATTATAATATTGATTATAGAATAGATTAATAAACTATTATTAATAAGATAGATATTAATTAAAATATATTTGCAAAACCTAAAATTATTCAAAATCAAAGTAAAATATATTACTAAATAATAATTTTTTATGTTTAAATTTTTGATTCTTTTTATAAGCTTATAAACTTTTTTGATGAAGATAAATTATTTAAATTATATTTGTCTCTTTCATAATTTTATTTTACAATTAATATTTCTATAAAAATAAACTAATAAATAATTAAAATGAATATAAAAATTATAAAGAATACAAATAAAAATGAGATTTATGATTAATTATTTAGGGTATACGGTTTAATGGGTTAAGTATTTAGGAGTTTAGGAGTTTAGTGATTTAAGTGTTTAGGCATTTAGTAGTTTATATGTTTTATTTAAATAATGAAATAAAAAAAATTATTTTTACAATTTTTTATCAATTTTGAAGGTTATAACCTTTCTAAATATAATAATTTTTAAATTTTTTTCAAATGTGAATACAATATTTAGTTATAATAAACTTAATAATTATATATCATGTAAATTAAAAATAAACAATTTTATTGATAGATATTAATATACTATATATAAATATAAATATAATAATGATCAAATATAAATTAATAAACTATTATTTATTGATAGATATTTATATATTATTTAAAAATACTTAAACCTTTAAAGATGGTTTAAATGTTTAAGCATTTAATGCTTTTGAGGTTTAGGAGTTTAATGATTAAATCATTTACGCATTTAGTAATTTATTGGTTTTATATAAACAATAAAATAACAAAAAATTTATTTTTGTGATTTTATCTCATTTTCAAAGATGATAAACTTTAAAAATATAATAATTTTTAAATTATTTTCAAATGTAAATATAATATTTAGTTATTTATAATTTTTTGATGAAAAATAATTTATATAAATTATTTTTGTCTATCTCAATTTATTTTGTAATTAATATTTATTTATAAATAAGCAAATAAATAATTAAAATGAATATTTAAAATTATAATGAAAAAATGATATTTTTTTCTTTATTATTTAGGGATACTATTTTAATTTAAATTAGATATGTCTCACTAAAAATTTATTTTTTAATTAATATTTTTATAAAAATAAAGTGATAAATAATTAAAATAAAAATTTAAAATAATACTGAATAAAAATTAAAATGAGATTTAGGAATTATTAATAATGTTTACCAGTTTAATGGTTTAAGTATTTAGAGGTTTTGTCATTTAGGAGTTTAGCAATTTATCTTTTTAGGCATTTATTATTTTATAGGTTTTATTTAAACAATGAAATAACAAAAAAAATATTTTTGATATTTTTTCCCATTTTCTAAGGTTATAACCTTTGAAAATATAATAATTTAAAATTTTTTAAAAATGTGAATACATTATTTAGTAATAATAATCATTATAATTATATATAATATAAACTAAATATAAATAATTTTATTGATAGATATGATATAAATTATCAAAAAATAAATTAATATGTTATTACTAATATGATAGATATAAATTAAAATATAATTAAAAAACCTAAAATGATTCAAAAACAATGTTAAATTTATTACTAAATAATAATTTTTGTTTTTTAGTTTTTGCTTCTTTTTATAAGCCTATATTTTTTTTGATGAAAAATAAATTATTTAAATTATATTTGTATCACTCATAATTTATTTTGTAATTAATATTATAATATATTATTTTAATTATATTTAAGGTTTACAAGTTTAAAGGTTTAAGTATTTAGGGGCTTCGCTGTTTAGGACTTGAGAGATTTATGTGTTTAGGCATTTAATGGTTTATAAGTTTTATTTAAACAATGATATAACAAAAAATTTATTTTTGTTATTTTTTATCATTTTTGAAGGTTATAACCTTTGAAAATATAACAATTTTTAAATTTTTTGTATATGTGAATACTATATTTAGTTATGATAATCTTAATAATTATATATCTTGTAAATTCAATATAAACAATTATATTGATAGATATTCGATTAATGATCAAAAAATAAATTAATAAACTATTATTAATAAGAAAGATTTTATTTAAAATATATGTGCAAAACGTAAATTTTTTCAAAATCAAAATAAAATATATTACAAAATAATAATTTTTTTGATGTTTTGCTTCTTTTTTATGTTTATATTTTTTGTTATTAAAAGTAAATTATTAAAATTATATTTGCCTTCCTCATAATTAATTTTTAATTTATAATTATATTAAAATAAACTAATAAATAATTAAAATGAATATTTAAAACTATAATGAATACATATAAAATAGATATTTATTATTTATTATTTATTATTCAGTATATACTAGTTTAATGGTTTAAGTATTTAGGTGTTTTGGGGTTTAGTGATTTAAGTGTTTACGCCTTTAGTGATTTATAGGTTTTTGATTTAAAGAATAGAAAAAAATTTAATTTTTTGATTTTTTTTAATTTTTGAAGGATATAACTTTGAAAATTTAATAATTTTTAATTTTTTTTACTGTAAATATAATTCAGTTATAATAATCTTAATAATTATATATAATGTAAACTCTATATAAATAATTTTATTAATACATATTTTAATAATGATCAATAAAAAATTAATAAACTTTTATTAATAAGAATAATATAATTTAAAATATAATTACAAAATCTAAAATGATTCAAAATAAAAATAAAATATATTAATAAATATTAATTTTTATTTTAAATTCTGCCTCTTTTTATAAGGATAAATATTTTTTTTTGATGAAAAATAATTATTTAAATTAGATCTGTCTCACTAATAATTTATTTTGTAATTAATTTTTCTATATAATAAACTGATAAATAATTAAAATAAAAATTTAAATTATACTTAATATAAATTAAATTGAGATTTATATATTTTATTAATGTACAATGTTTAA